>CAMPDV010002969.1:0-62157 GCA_946699065.1 Loxodes magnus | reverse complement strand
AGCTAAGGCTTTCCCTATTTATATCTCCTAATAATTTAGTAGTTCATCTCTGAAATTAGAACAAAATTGGGCTTCATTCGATTTTCCTTATAAGATATCACTAAGATCTTACTAATAGCATCAGCAGTAATAGCCTTTAGAATTTTTATCATATTGGTAAGTATCTTAAGCATATTTATTTTCTAAATCTTGTATTCTTACATTGCTATCTTTTAAAATATACTTGTTTATTGTAATGTAATATTACTCACATTCTTATTTTCTTGGAAATTCTTTATTTTCTGCTAGTCCTATTAGATATATAATAAAAAATAGTTAAGAATATTATGCTCACTAAGAAAAGATAAATTATAAGGGAATTTATCTTTCCTTTTCAATATGATATATCTAAGTTTTCTCATAGAATTAATGAAGGTTCTTTTGCTTTTTCAACACAAAGAGGATGATTTCTATCTCATCTTTTATTTAGAGATTATAAATAAGTAAAATACTTAGTGTTTCGATAATCTTTTAAACATTTTACTTATGAAATTATTTCTTCAAAAAATAATAAAAACTTTAGCAATGTCCCTTTCATTTTATTCCTGACGCTCTTCTGCTATTTTATTCTTTCATTTGTTTTCTTAGCTTCTATAAATCATCTTTTAATGCTTAAAGAGACTTTTCTCTTCTAAAATATTTAATAGAGCGAAGCAATTGTTTAACTAAGCCTTAAAATAAGTTTCTTTTTACTTCTTATTCTTTAAGTTCTTAAGTTGCTATTTTTAATTTTAGTTTCCTTTAGTTAGTTGTAGTAATAAATTAGTTACTTATGTTCTCTTGCTATTGTTATTTCATTTATTTTTCCGTATTTCTCGAAAAAATTTCTAATTTACTATTCATTTACTCCTTATTTCGGTAAACCGGCTATCTGAACAGCATATTTTTCAACTTATATAATACTTCTTCTTTGTATCTCCGAATTCTTTTACTTAATCTGATCTGATAAATTACCATAAAGCCAATAAATACTAAGCATTAAGAAAAAATCTATTAATCCTATTTATTGGTTTCTTTCTTTAGCTTTATCTATTAAATCTTTTTCGTAACTTTACTATTCCACGTCTTTATCAAGAGATTTTTCTACGTTTTCAATCTCTAAGCCTCTAACTTTATATCACTTATATGTGTATTTAGTAATATCTGCACTCAAATTTTATTTTTTGACATAATCCTCATCAAAGACTCAGAAGTCTATTATTTCTTTAGCAGTATCTAAATTACCTAAAGCAAAGTTTTCCAAAATTCCAGCCTCTTATTTTTCGTAACTTTAGCCCTTATAATAAATAGCTAGTTTTCCAAGGTTTATTATATTAATAATAACAAAAACAGAAACTAAGCCATTTGGTAAAATCAAGATAAAGTTCAATTCCTATTCCTAACTTACCAAAATCCTTTGGAGATGAAGTTAATACATTAAGCATGCTTTTGTCTTCCTACAAAGTGTTTCTGACTGAATTTTTTCTAGCATATAATTACGCCTAATAGACCTAACCTTTTTAAGTAAGTCATTCTAAATCTTGTTCTTTCTTCTAAAGCTCTTCTTCATTTAGATTATCTAGTTAATCCTATGGAATAATCATTATATAAGAGGATTTTATTTAAAATGATAATTTGAAATGTTATGAAATAAAGTAGTAATGTATAGTTATTTATTAATTATTAGTTTAATTAAATTATATATCTTCTATTTAAATATTAAGCATTCGTTATACCTTTATATATAAATCATTTTATAAATTAAGAAAGTTATTATAACTAGCTTTGCTTTAGTTACTTTTATTTAAAACTAAATTTACATCTTTAACTCTTATCCGTTTTTAAGATATTTAGTTTGATTCTAACTCTTTAGGACTATTTGTCCCTTTTAAGTTTATAACACTTTTAATGAGAAGTTTATTATGCTTTCTATAATTCCTGGAAGTAATTATAAATAGCTTTAAATTAATAAAAGCTTATTCTATGGTAGTTGCTTATACTCCTAAGGAATATAGCTTAATTAATTAATTTTGCTAGTTATATTATAAGATTTAAGGCTTTCTACACTTTAATTCATATTCCTTTTAGAAAAATACTCTGTAATTAAAAACTGCGCTAGAATCTAGAAATTTGATATTTCAGCCTAACTAAAATATTAAATTGGCATCCTTATGTGTATAGCTTACTAGCTTATCTTTTGATTTTTACTTGCTGCTGAATAAGTGAATTTACTCAAATGAGAGGAATAGGAAATAAGTTAAGAAGTTAAGAATAACGAGTGAGATATAAGGCAAGAAGGACTCAGTTTAAGTTAAAATTTCAACCAAATTAGGCATAAAGTATGGTATCCTATACTAAGTAGTAATAAATATTGAACAGGCATATACTGTGAAACTATATGTTCCATACAAGTTTAGTAAAATTAAGAGAAAACACGAAGGAATATAATAATAGTAGGAATTAATAAATTCCTTTAATTAACCCTAAGAATGATTTTATTGCTTCTTAATTATAAATAGCAACTGCTACAGAATAAAAATAGAAAGATTAGAAGAAAGACAAAATAGAGAGCTTAATAATTAAATATTATAGCTATCAATTTTAAAGGCCAGATTGGATTTGACTAGTTAACTTAACTTCAGCAATTTTAAATCTTTTTATTCAAATAATTAAAGTTTAGAAAACACTCGAAAATATAGTGGACAAAGAATATAGCTGCTGAATTACAAGTTTAAAGGCTATAGCGATATAAAAAAGTAACGCTTAAAATAAATTAAGATTTGAAAAGCTATATTTTTAGACATAGGTTATTGATCTTATTCCTCTAAATAAGAGCCTTTATTTAACCAATTTTCAGGCTTAAACTTATCAAATAATTAGTATTTTTCGTCTAAACAGAAGAATTTAAAGTATCTCATACCGAAATAAATCTGCTATTAAATAGAAGTTCTAAAATAGCTAAGTTAATGCTATATATTTAAAAACAAATACAGCAACATATGAAAATCCACCAAAAGCTATAAATTTAATATTTCTATTATTAGAAAAAAATCAATAATAATACTTTACTTAATGCATTAGTTATATTTCAGTCTAAATAAGCTTATGCTTAGTTAAAGCAGAGTAAATTACCTAGTTTAGAGTATTAAATAAAGAAAGCTAGTAAAAGATAATTAGATTTAAGTCAAAACATTTATTAAAATTAATACTTCAATAATTAAATTTAACTTTTAGAATTATAAGCAGATATATAACTAATTAAAATAATAAGAAGCTACGAAGATATGAAGATATTATATTGGAGAGAAGAAAAGGAAAAAGAAACCCTTTAATTAAAAGGAAGATCTTTCGTAATAAATTAATAATCTTTAATTCCAAATTAAAATAGCAAAAATATAAATAGCTTTATCCAAAGTTCTCTAACTCTTTTTCATGCTTTTAAGAGTTAATAAAAGCCTATTTATTGATGTAAATAAGCTATTATTTAGAAGTTAAAGGAAAATTAAAAGAATTAAATTAAAGTTTAAGGGATAAACTTTAATGCTTTTGTAAATGGTATTCATGATGATATAATCTATAAAATTTTTATTGCAGTTGATTAACTATTTTGTCTTAATCTAATTTTAAAGATAAATGCTAAGCTTAAATCAAATAAGTAAATATATATGAAATTATTATTTTATCTTTATGAATTTTGATTAGATGTAGTCTTCTTCATTTATGAATCCAGAAATATTAATCATGATTATCTTATCTGTATCGTTGTAGAACTCAATTAAGATTTAGTTCAACTTGTAATCAAAACTTAATTTTATATATTTATATGCTTATTTACCTAAATTTTTAGAATCCACTTATATCTAAATATTTTTATATCTATATATTAATTTATATAATAGTTTTATGCTATATGAGTATTAGCATTTAAAGGATGAATAATTCCTATTATCTTCATTTAGTTTTCTTAGAGACTTATTATACTTAATTTATCTTTACTTCTATTTTAATCTGTCTTTTTGCATTTAATTATTTTTAGATTTGCGCTCTGAATTAATTTATTTTCTTTCGAGTTTGTAATGAAATAACTATAATCCCTTACAACATTATTAAAGCTCTTTATGCTTATAAAAAATCTTGTTTTTACTTACAGATGTAACTTTAAACGATTCTTCTACACCATTTATCATTTTAAATATTTGTTCTAAACTTCTAATTTTATAATATTTTCAGATCTGGTTCTTTTATTTCTGATTTACATTAATTTATGTTCTTTATCCCTCGTAATGATATTTCATATTTTAGTTCATTATTAGTGCTAAATAATTCTTTCTACAAAGCCTTTTTTGTTATAGACAACTAAGATTTTACCATTTAATATTATTATTATCTCTACTTTAAATTTTTAAGTATTATCAGTTATTACTTTTTAAAGACTTTGCTAAAAGGTATTAGCCTAAAATTCAGAAAACTGTATCATTTAACCAAATTAAGTTTCCATAATAGTTTCTTATCCTGTATTTCTTTTAAAAAAGGGTGATTTTAGCTGGTTTTATTGAAATTTAATTAATTACCTATAAAGGATTTCTTTTATAATTCCTAAGTTATCTTTACTTTAATGAAAATAAAAGCTTTAATTGATTAGTTAATAATAGTTACTTATTGATAGCATTACTATTATTCAAAAGTAATGACAATAAATCTAAAGTTGTTGAATCATTCGATAAATTAAGTTTTTATATCTTAGACTTTATATGAACAAAGAGTAAAATAGTTTATTAGAATTTTTTAAGTTTTAAAGATTCTATTATAATGCATATTCTATCTATTCTAACTGCTTTACCATTTTTTTCATTTTTATTTAATTTTTTAATACAAATAAACTAAAATAAATCTACTTTTTAAGCATTCTTATCTGTATAATTCAGAATCATCTTTTCTACAAAAACTTATACATCGAAAAATGGGAAGAAAAACATAAGGATACAAGTAGATAAGTCATAAAATATACTGGAAGACAAATTACTTTAATCTTAAGTATTATAGCATGAATTATCTATGTCCAATATAAAATATTAATAATATAATTAAATTAAAATATCTTTAAAATAAGCAAAGAAAAAGGAGAGATGTAATAATATAAATAAAAACAAAAATATTAAAAAGTTACTAAAAATAAATTAAATATAAACAAGAATAAAATTAAAAAAATCTACTAGTTAAAACCAAAAGTAACTTAATTAAAAATTATGCAAATAAAACTCTATTGCTATTACTTTATGTTTTTTTTGGTTTTTGGAACTTATGATATTATTAAAAAAGCAAGTAGCTATATCTTTATATGAAAAATAAATTGAATATGTAGAAATTATTAATTAAGTATACTATCAATTTCATAAAGAAAATTATAATAAGGAATAATATAAAGAGGATAGGAAAATAGAGGAATGTAGATATGATGATGGATACTGTAAATACTACATTTCTTGAACTTAAACTTATTAAATAATGGATTATGTGATGAAAAGAGTATTATTTTTATTTTATTTAAGATAATTGAAATCAAGCTTGTGAAATTGATTGCTTGTCTCTTCTAAAGAAGGTAATTAATGTTATTATGTCTGCATAGAAGAATACATTTAGGATAATTGAGATAGCTAATAATTCTTCAAAACCTTAAAAGATGTTAAATAAAGACTAATGCAATTAAGAATGCTTCTTTATATCTTGCAACTGAGGAAATAAAAGTTGCATTAGTTATATTTATTGTTCAGATTGATTAATATTAAATAAAAATGCTATCTTTTAATGTAATTTAGAAGAATATAATTATGATAAATAATGAATATGTCTTCTTCTCATACATTTAAGAGTTATCCATCAACAATCTATTTGACAAAGGCTAATAGATTTTATATTTCATAATAAATGAGAAACAGGTAAAAGTACTTATTTTATGAAATTTATGGAGAATAAATGAATTTTATCTAGGAGATTGCAAAAATGAACTTATCATATATTTAGATAAAAGATATCCACTTATATCTTATTAACTGAAAGTAATATCTAGTTATAAATTTAATAATGAGAAAGAAGCTTTGATGGAAATAATTGTAGATTCAATTATATAAAATAATGCATACTGAAAAACTTATCAATGTTATTTTATTGACTCTCTATTGGATATCTTCAAATTTATATTAGATATTTTAATATTTTTTATTTTAGTGAGCTATAAATATTGCTTTAGCTAAAGAATTAAGAAGGAAAAAGACAGTTAAATAAAATAAGAATTAGCTTTGAAAGTTTTTAAGGTATGCTATATATACTTTAGTGAAAGATAAATTAAGAATAATAATTATGCCTTTATAAAAATAAATTAGGCACTTATATATAATGTAAGCTATCTATAAGAAAATTTAGTAATATTAATTATAAAATTAATAGCTATTTTTAAAATAAAGATACTATTAGGGAAAAGCTACTAATATAATCAAAAGTGATAATGTTTGCATCAGAGGAAATAACTCTAAAAAATAAATAAACTGCTTTAAATTAATAAAAATTAATAATCTCTTTAAAAAATCTCTAAAAGATCAAACAGTGAAATAGTAGATTAATAATAATTAAAAATTTTAATTGTTTTAATTTATAATAAATTAGCTTTAACAATTAGATATATTCTTTTATATCAATACAACTAAAGTAGTAGCTAAGAATTAAAGCTATTCTATCTTTAAGCTTGGCTCTTCACTAGCAAAGTTTATAAATCTATTATAAAAGCATTATACTTATTTACTATTTCTTAGTTTTATATTAATTTAAAGCTAATTATTAAATATAGCTAAAATGTAACCTTTATTATTAATAATAACTTAGATTAATGCTAAGTTTATAAGATACTTAGCTAATATCTTTAAAGATATTGATTTAAATAGATTACTAATAAGCTATCTTTAGTAGGAGTCATTTAATTTTAATGATTAATTTTAAACTTTTTATTGTGAATTATATAAATGATATAAATAGCTTACAAGTTGAAGTAGGTTCATTTAAATATAATTAACAATTATGAATGTCTATTATTTAGTAGACATGCATTTAATAAGACTTACAAATAGATTATATTAAGATATCTTTATAAGTTTGAATAAATAATAGTAACTATTAACTTTTTTAAACTACTCTACGATTTGCTATTAATTGCCTTATAAGTTTGCAAACATAATTTGCAAAGTACCTTTATCAAAATTTTTATTTATGCTATCAAATTAATTAATCTAGAAGAGCTTAGCTTCGGTTGTTTCTTTCCGAATTAACTTTTTATTTCTCCTATAGAAATTAAACAGAGATAGGAAGTATTTAACCTCTTTTACAATTTTTTATCTCCGTATATTGAATGTAATCAAAATATTAAGATTATCATAGTTTAAGATTCTATTTATAAATCTTTCCCGTATTCTAGCCTATCTTATTTACAAAATTTTCATTTAAAAATTCTTTTATTTTTCTTATTGACTATTTAACAAATTCTTTGCTCCACATAATTTACTCAGATTTGCTAACTCATTTTTAGATTTACAATTTGAAGTTTTAACTATTTTTCCCCTTTTTTCTATTTGATAAAGTTTATGCTGATCTCCTTCCTTGAATTTAAGCAATTTAATCTTAATAAAAATTTATGAATTCTAAATTAATAAATTTGTTCAGCTCTTTAAGTATTTCAATTTTTTGTTGGATATTCTACTTTAATCTTTTAAAATCTTTAATTATTTGCTCTGAATATTTATCTTAAGATTTACCTTAACTTTTCTCAAATATCATATTGTTTCTTTATATAACTCAAATAAATTCCTCTAGGTAAATAAAAAATTTATTTATGAGGGAATTTCTTCTTTCTTTGAGACCTAATGCTTTTTTCTAGAAGCATAGTCATCTCTTTAGCTAAGATATTTATTAATTTATTTCGTTTTAATATTAACTTTGTAGTTGAAGTTTTAAGGAGAAAAGTCTTTTACTTTCTAACTGCTTCTCTTAGTTAAAATCTTTATTGCTTTTTCATAATTTATTAAATAATTAGTAGTTTGTACTTTGAATTATTTCCTTAATTAATTCCTTCTTTTGCTAAGATAGATGCTAATCGTTTTTTTTAAGTATTAAGTTTAAGAATAAAAGCTTTGCCTTAGATTTTCTTTATGCCAATAATCTTCTTGTAAGGAGCTCAAATCTTAAATCAAATTTATTTTAATTCAAATTTAAAATTCTTACTTGCTTGCATTAATTGTTGAATCATAAATAATTTAATAGACTCATATCATATTGCTAAGTCTTAAATTCTGACTTTAATTTTGATATTTTAAAGATTGGACTTCTTACAGCAAAATTAGTTCTTTTAAATTCTGAAATTAAAAGTTTTCTCAGTTGTTCCTCTAGATATTATCTATATCATCTATTTCTGATATTTCAAATATTATACTAAACTTTAGTTTTTTATACTTCTCCCACAGTAGCTGTCCACATATATTTTTGATAAAGACCTTTAAATTATTTTATTAATGTCTTTCTATTTTGCTCTTACAAAATTAATAGTTTTATCTTTTCACCGATACGATCTACATAAAATAATATTATTTTTTAGGATTTATTCTCTTTATTCTCTTTATTCTCTTCATTTTTCTTTTGTTTTGATTCTAAATTTTTACCTATTTAGGAAAACATAAAGCTTCAATAAGCAATTTAATAAGTCTTTGCTGAAGCAAAATAATTATCTGATTATTTATTAGATCCTATGATCCTATGATGTCAAAATCAAGATTTTATTTGCTTACAATGATAATTAAATTAGCTAAGTTTTCTTATCAAATTTCATGAAAAGCTGATCTTCTTTATTTTTTAAGTTGCCAGTTTTTAGTAAGCTACAATGTTTATTAGCTTTTGCTTCTCTAATCTCTTGTGTGTCTAATAATTAAAATTATTTAAGTTATTTAATATGAATAAATAATTTAAAGTTTAGAGTAAAGCTTAGTAAATCTTAATTGAAGCATTAGTTATATAAACAAGTTATTTATCTGACTAACTTATAATAATTAACAACTTATTATTGATTCTTCAAATATACTAAACTAATGATATTCATCAATTTTAATTTTTTATAGAATTATTTAAAAATAAGTAATTAAAGTTCAAATCTTAATACTTTCTTCGCATTTCTTTAATTAAATTAAATTTATCGTTTACTTCTAAGATATCGCTCCATTATCTCTATATTAATATGATTATTTCTCAAATATTAGCAAAGCTTATTATTTGTTTTTAAATTTAAAATATTTGACCTAGATATTCTATTATTTTTCTATCTTCTATTAATTCATTAAAAGTATAAAGAATATCTTTTTTTTACTTTTTTAGTTTTTTATTTTTCTTTACATTGTTATTACAATTTTTCCCCGCTAAGAAAATATCTTTTAATATTTAATATTTAATTTTTAACTTTATTGTATAAAGTTTTGCTTTTAAGTAATTTTATTAATTACTAAGATTAAAGTTATTGTGATGCTATTTAGTTAAGCAATCAATTAATTATTACTAAAGGGTTTAATATTTATCTCTATGTTTTATTTTTAGATTTTAAATTATCTTTAATTAATAACTTAGACTTAGCCTTAAATCTAAGACCATTTAATTTTATGCTTAGCTATTTGGAAATAATTCTGCAGAGTATATCTTCTACTTTATTTGTTTTTATAATTTGTAATTGTTGTATTAATAATTTTGTAAATTTTAGGGTATTTAAATAAGGAAAAGTTTCCTAATAGATAGTATTATTATTAATTAATTTCATATCTCTAGCTATAATATAATTGATTTGTTTAGCTATTAAAAGGATTTAGTTATCATTTTTCAAATTTGTAGCTTTTATTTTATTAATTAATACTTTTTTATTTCATATACACTGTATATATCATCTTTTATTTATAATTAAATTAAGTGTAAATAAATTTACTCCTTTTCTGCAATTTTTAATCTAATCCGAGCAACTAATTTTTCTGTGGTTAGATTCCAACTCAGCTTTCCACATCAATTTTTTCAGGATGAGTTGTTAATTTTTTCTTGTATATAATTTCCTAGGAGGTTCAAATATCCTTTTATATTAGTGAAATCGTTTATTTTATAATAAGTTTCTTTCTTCATAACCTTTTATTTTTTCTTAATAACTAGTATTATTGATAGAGACATTTTTCCTTCTTTAAATCTTTTTTTGTTCAATTTTATGTTAAAGTCTTTATTATTTTTCTACTATTTCTTATCTTTTAAATCTAGTTCCCACTTCTTCTATTATTCGCTCAACATTTTAACTAATCTAGTCTTAATTATTTTTAAGGGGGCATTTAATTAACTCATGAAATATGAGCATGATTCTATGTTTCTTTATGTTTAGGATTTCCATTAGCATTTTATTATCCTTTTTTACCTTTAACCTCTTCCTGAAAGTCAATCACCACTTTGACTTCTTATTCATAACTTATCTACTCCGTTGTGATGAATTCCAATATAACTTACTGTAATAGTTTTTACTTATTTTCCAAGATTTTACTTAGAAGTAGGAGTTTCAACTTGATAAGCAAAATTATTTCTGTCTATTTCATATTTATATAGATTCTAGGCTGCTGCTTATTCTACTTTTAGAGCAAAAAATCCTTTCAACTTTTTTCATTTTTTTCGTAATCTATGATATATAATCTTAGAAGAAAGAAGAAGACTTAGAATGACTTACTTAAAAAGGATAGGTCTATTAGGCGTAATTATATGCTAAAAAAAAATTCTGTCAGATACACTTTGCAGGAAGACAAAAACATGCTTAATGTATTAACTTCATCTCCAAAGGATTTTGGTAAATTAGGAATAGGAATTGAACTTTATCTTGATTTACCAAATGAGTCAGTTTCTGTTTTGTTATTATTAGTATAATAAACGTTGGAAAACTAGCCATTTATTATAAGGGCTAAAGTTACGAAAAATAAGAGGCTGGAATTTTGGAAAGCTTTGCTTTAGATAAGTTGGATACTGCTAAAGAAATAATAGACTTGTTTGTTTTTGATGAGGATTATGTAAAAAAAAATAAAATTTGACAACAGATATTGCTAAATACACATATAAGTGGTAATATATTAATTTATAAAGTTAAGCTTTAAAAGTATATTTAATAATTTTTAATGAAATATTAAAGATAAATGCTTATATAGCTCTTAAGCAAGATTATATCACCTGCCTTTTTTGTTTTATTATTGAAAGAGGCTCATAAGTGATTGCTGGTGTACTAAATATCGATTAATTTTCAGCATCTAAAGTATTTAAATTTATTAATAATTTATTACTTATAAATAAAATCTTAAGATTAATAAGTTTTTACTTTCAGTAAGCTTAGTAATTTTCATGATACTACTAAAATGAAATTAGTTTAAGGAAATTATCTATATGTCAGACAAAAAAGGGATATTAGCAGACTTTAAATTATAAAAGAGCAGAGAAGACTGATAGTGTTATTTTTTGAAAATGCTTTTATCTTCCAAAGTTGATGATATCTAGTTTTGTAATAATAAAAAAGACATGCATAATCAAATAATCATAGATAAAAATCTATGATGTAGAAATGCGAAATTTAAATAGAATCTACTTTAGTGATTCTCTAGATATGAGGAACATTTTTCTAAGAAGATTTAAAGAGGTATTTTCACTTTAATTTTAACGGTAACAAATAATAAGGAACAGGTTGATAATGTAACTACTATAAAGATACTATCTCTAAATAGTTCTTAAAATGCTTAAAGGATTATTTCATAATAATAGACAGAATACTTATTTAATATGAGCTTTCTATATGATTACAGTTATTTTAGTAATAAGTATATAGTAGTTTATATAGTAAAGGAATGCCCACTATTCTTATAAGTGTATCTAAGGAATATTAGGGATATAAGTCTAAGCTATTTGCCTAGAAGTAATTTCTTCTTTATTTGTTTTGCTAAAAATGAATAAGAAAATAAAGAAATAGAATCAAATAGAAAGTAGGAATATAACTGATGATTACTAAGTTATAGAGGAGCTTAAGATATTAATGCATTTATTATCTAATTTAGAGCATATTAATAACAGGTTATTTATACCTTTAAAATTAGCATCTTATGAGTTAAGTATATTGGATAGAATTTAGATTCCCTTTTTAGCAAATAAAAGATGAAAGGAAGTATTAAATAAATTATACCTTTAAATAAGGCAAATTAGCGATTATGGTACCCATTAATTAAAACTGTATAAAAGGATAAGATTTTTTGATTGAATAACTTAATCTTAAAAATAAGAACTAACTACTTAATTAAAAAATAGGTTAAGCATATAGTAAATTATTGCTTCATATATATCTATTTACTTTCCTTAATAATTGCTAAAGCTATAATTGAAATCATTAGAATTTAATACTGGGATTATTAATTTCACCACTAATAGATTTCATTCCATTATAATAATATAACTAGAACAATATCTAGTTGGCTATTTCTAATTTAAAGCACTTAATAAATATCAAAAGTAATCACAAAAGATTGAATAGCACTTCTATAGATTAAACCTATGATTCTCTCTAGAATTAAAAAAATAGTAGTTAAATGTAATTTATAAAGCAGAAGTAGGAATATATTATAAAAGTAGTATCAAATAAGAAATCTTTAAAACCTTCTAAACGCTAAAAATATATACTCTCAATTATTTAAATTTGATATAACTTTTTATGTTTTTTTACTTTAAATGCTGTAGCAAAATAATAAGCTAAAGTTAAATTAAATAGGAAAGATCTTAACTATTAATAGTTATGCTTTGAGTTTTGATTGTGTTTTCTTAATTTTAAGATAAATAGATTATTCTTGATAAATCTAAATCCAAAATTAGTAATCTTGATTAAATAAATGAAATAGAGCAATAGGTTATTCAATATTTCTCCCCCTTTTTAATATGATTATTTAGCTTTAATATCTCCTTTGAATAGAAAAATATACTTATTATAATAGCTCTTCTTTAATTGGTTATGATTATCTAAATATTAAAAAAGCTTTGCTTTAGTATTAAATTTCTCTATCCTTCTTAATATTATGAATGATTATTAGTCCAATTAATATAAAGGCATTAACTTTTAAATTTTTCCTTATGCTACCCTATTATCTAATAGCTTTGATATTCTAATAATTTCTTTTAACTAGCTAAAGATATTTATCGCTTATAAGTACTTTGCTATTTTAATATCTCATTAATACTTTTAAGTTAGATTCTTGGCTACATCACTGGATTAAATACATCTATTAAATATCCAAGCTTTAATTTAAAAATAATAGAAATATAATGTTAGCAAATCCTTTTATTATCCATATAACGTTAAGCTTTATAAATTAAAATAGTTAGTTTAGAAATAAAAAGTTAAAGATACTAATTAGTGAAGCTACTTAAACAGATCATATCTTTTAGTAACCTTACTCTTTGCTTATTAAGCTATCTCAGTAATAATAGGAAATCCTCCTTTAAATTCTATTGTATAAAGGGAAGCTCCTAGATGATTATAATATTGAAGCAGGTATTTTTTATGCTGCTATAAAGCATATGCCTTTATTATAATGAATTTATAAGGAAATCCTTTTTAAGCGCTTGAAAACTAATCCAATTAAATATATTTAATAAGTTAAAGCAAACTTAAGTTATCTAGCTAATACTACAACTAAGTAAGCTATTGTATTAATTACAATTAGTTTAACTTTAAATAGCTATAATCTTATAAAATATTAAAGCTGCTAGTAAATAAATAATAGGAATTAGAGATAAGTATAAATAATTGGCTATTTAGTTATATTCAAATCTATTTAGGTCTCTTAATATATAAGAGAGATTCAAGCAGATTTCAAATTAGTAAGATTAGTAATAATAATAGCAAACAGGAAATAAGAAAATAGTTAAAGTCTAAAATGTAATTAGATCAACCTTTAGCTTTATAAATAATAAACCTTCATAACTACCATAATCAATTAACATTATATAAAGGAATTTAAATAGTTAAAAAGCCTAATTTATTTAAAACTATTCTATAAATGATAAACTTATATAGTTATAAAAGGGAAATAGGAAAGATAAATAATATAATCAAAATCATAGGTTTGAAGATTACAATGCTTAATCAGTTTAATAGAGCAAGAAGATAATTCAACTTAGCTAGAAGTCTTTAAAACAATAATAGCTAACTATTAGTTAATATTTCATTAGTTTAGCTGTATTTAGTATTCCTAGCTTAAGTTCTATATTTAACTATTACAAAAGCTTAGCATTTATTCTATTAGACATATATAACTAAGAATAAAGAAAATAAATCTAGATTAGTTGCAAGCTTTTAAAGCAAATATAGCAGAAGATATTCTTATAGAACTATCTTTAATTGATTAACTAGAAAAGTATTAAACTGAGATAGCCTAATGGTTTAAGATTTAAATAATAGTTAACAAACTAAAGCCATTTCTAAAGTTTATACATTAAGCTTGAAAGATATCTAAGATATAAGAACTAATTAATAAGTTTCCCTTCTTAGAATAATGTCAATCTTTAAGCTAGAATTTAATCTAAGGATATTTAAGCAGTGTTATAAGCTATTTAAAGTTATCCTTATTTTGCGAAATTAAAGCATTATTGCTAATTATTAAACTACAAACTAATAAATCTTATAAAAGAGAATATATACTTAAAACTCTAAAAATATATATCTCAAATAGCTTTAATTAATTTAATAAGATACTTTGATAAATAGTAATCAAAGCATTTGTAGTTAAATAATGTAGTAGCACAGTAATAGTAATATTCTTTAGTTTATAACTATATAATCTAAGCACCAAAAAGCTATTAATTAAAGCTAATGATATAATAAACTAAATTAAAGTCTAAAAGTTAATTTCCAAGCTAATTAATATTTAACTAATAGATGTGATTCCTATTAAGTAATACTTCCTTGCTTAAACAAATACCATCACTTAATAGCTTTAATATTACTATTATTTTATTTCCTTATATCATAATTCATATAATAAAGCTAAACAATTTCAATTCAAGATTAGAAGATATTTCCTTTATTCAACCGCAAAAATTTAACTTCTTAACGAAAGTTTTATTATAGTTGTAAACAAGAAAAAGAAAATCAGGTGAAAGATATTCTTGAAAATCTACAAAGAACTAATTAAGCATAATGACAGAATACCCCATAAAAATAGTTTAGCTATAAAGATAAACAGCAAACTTTATAAACCTTTTAGAAAAACTTTTAGCATAGAATTAATAGAGAGTATCTTAGAAACTAATGGTAAATGATTTTTAGTTTATATAAATAAGTAGCATCCATTAAGATTTTAACTTTCATTAACTATCATTTAAAGAAGTCTTTATGACTTTAAATCAGATGAGTATCGTTTAGCTGAAGTATATTAGAAGAATTAATAATAAGCTTTAGTTAGTACAATTTAGATAAATAAATTGCTTAATTAAATAATTAATACTTTAATTAAGATTTCCTATCAACTTCTCTAATCTTCAATTTATTCATATTTCAATATATATAGATAATTACAATCTACGAAATAGACAAGAAAGGTAAAGTCTAATTTTTATACTGACTGGAGACTGGTAACTTTGAAATTGAAGAAGACTTAATTCTATGAAAGCGTTATAGGAAAATCTAACTAGAAAATTTATTGATATAAGCCTTTCAAATCTTGGTTTAACTTATAAAACAAACTTAAGATCTATTAAATGAGCAGTAATTATCAACTACAAGTTAATAATTATTTGCTCTAAGCTTTAAGTTCGATTAAAGTGGAAAATCACAGGGAATAAAAAAATAAAATTGAAGATGAAAAGAAGATAGAATATAGAACCCTAAAGTAACAAATTATTGAATTCTAGGAAACATTAGCTTAAAGATAAAAGCATTCATTGTATTAAGAGAAATCTAATTAAACTAAGAAATAAAAGAATAAAACTTTATAGTTTTATCCTTATTTTTGAATACGCTGGGAAGAGCAAAACGAAAAGATAATAGATATAAAAGTCTTTATCAAATCGATATAATTAGGCTCGATTTTTAGGAGAAGTAATAAAAATCTAGCGTTAGAAAAGATTTAAATGGATGATAAAAGATAAGGCTGATTGTATCTAGAGAAACATTAAGAAAATTTTTTAATTAAAGAGTTTAAAGATCTAATCTTTGCAAGAACAAGCTTGATTTGGCTGCTTCAAAAGAATAGCAATAAAAATTAAGTCTTTAAAATCCGAATTCTAGATTTCATAATAAGATATAAGCAAACAGTATTAATGCTTATGATGCAATAATTAGTACAAGCAAGCTATTTTAAATATAAATTAATGGAATATAAGATTTGAGTTCTAAAAAGAAGTTAATTTGTATTAGGTAGATTTATGCAAAAGCTTTTATTCTTAAAAGAAAAAACCAATTAATAGCACCTGCCATATTAAAGAAAAAACACTTAGCGAAACTATTGACTATCAAACTATTTTATATAACCAATTGTAGCAAAAGGAAAAGCAATTTTTCCATAAAACAGACAGAAAGTAAAATGCTGCCATTTGAAAGGTGTTTTCTTCTTTAAGTCTAGATTTGGATAATTATATTATCAATATCAGTAATAAGATTCTTAGCTTATAAAGAAAACTATGCATATTTGATATAAGAATCAGGTCTTAAAAAAAGAAGAAATTCACTGATAGTTACGCATTTTATTCTCTTCTCCTTAAAGGAACTGAGTTAAGTTATTAATTTTAATGAAGGACACAGTATAATCATTTTAATTACAGTAAAGGTTAGTCTCAAGCTGAAATTAATAAAATCATACATAGAGAGTATCAAAGTAGGTAAAGAATATCCATAAAAAAATAAAACTTATAAGTATTCGAATTCAATCTTTATTGCAAATAAATTGCTTAATTTCAAGGAAGAAAGTCAGTTAAATTTTATCTCAAAAGAAACATTTCTAGTAATCTGAACTAAATAAGTCCAACTGAAAACTTTTATAGTTAGTTCGTAAGAATCATAAAAAGAATTTAAATAAAGATATGCTAATAGAAGTAATGCTAGAATAGAAAATTAAAAAAAAGATCTTAAACTGGAATAATCTTAATGTTTAAACTTCCTTCAATTTACAGAGATATAATAAAACATCTATAAAAGAGACTAAGTATTTTTGAGCTTTGATTAACTATAAAAGAAAAGTAAAAGATTTTCAGAAAAAAGGAACAGAAACAAATTGAATATATAAGAAATAAAAATGAGATCAAAAATAAAAAGCATTGATAAATATGCATAGAGTTTTTATTTTGGTATTATACAGTTAGAAGTAAATTGAATACCAGCTTTAAAATAATTAGTAGTTATTATTAAAATTTAAATGAATAGATTTCTTAAATAATCTATTTATCCATCTTATTAAAGTTATAATTACTAAAAAGACATTAATAAAACTATTGATTACATTTAAATGAGTCTATTTAAAATATTAGAAATGTATTATAAATATTTAAAATATAGAAGCTATAGACATATTAGTAATTCTTTAGTTAATTAGAGCTTATTATAAATTAATTTGAATCAACTTATTAAAATTTTTAAGGTAAATATCTAATTAACTTAGCTTAATCTAAAGGAATAAAAGCATCACTTTAATTTTTCTCATAACTAGCTTATAATAATATAAAGCTTAAATATAAATTATAGAATCTAAATTTTGCTTTATAGAGATTTATATATTATACTTGTGCCAACTAAATTTGAAGATAAAATAACTTTAGCAATTAACTATTTTTAGTTAATTAGCGATAAAGGATTTATCTAATTAATTGAGCAAATCTATTACAAACTCAATAACTAAATAAATTTAATTTTTTCAGATCAAACTCAAATTTGCTTAGATCTTCAATTACAAGATTACTAGTTATATTCTTAATCGCATTAGTCACTATTTAGCATCTCTTAAGCACAAAAGAGAATATATTAGCAATCTCTTTTGCATAATTCTATTTTTTTACATTATAAGCATCATAACTCTATTTTATTTTTCTATAAAACTGGATATCAAATAGCCAAATATATTTCAATTATCTTTCAATCAAAAGAAAATAATTATATTCTTAATCTCATATTTTCATTATTTGATTGATTTAAGTACAAGAAGTGTAGTACAGAAAATCTCCACATCATAACTACATTCTTCTACATTTTAATACTAATAACACTATCTTTTATTAGAATTTATTTACAAAATTGATTGCCTATTTATTTTATAAATAACTTCTGCTTTAAAAATCATATTAGATAATGATAAGCTTACTTATTTAAATAGCTTTTAGCTTTTTATTTAAATATTACATATCTTGTATCTTTTATCAATTTCTCCTATTATTTGCTAAATTAATTATTAAACATGATTGTAAAAGCATATTTCAAATATTATAATATCAACGTTGTTATTTATCTTTATAATAGACTCTTTTGCTTCTATTTTTCTGTTTAGTTAGTCTAACTTAATAAATCATAAGCTATTATTTAGTTTCACAAAACCTCAATACATGTTCCTCTTTTTGTATTAATTGCTAGTTAATCTCTAAAGCTTTAGTGAACTTAAATTCCATAAAATGTTCCTTTATAATATTAGCTAATACTTATTAATAGCATCTGTAGTACAAATGTCTATGCTTTTATTGTATAAATAGGCTATTTATTATATTATCTTTTTTGAATCATAATTATCTCATTTCTATCTTTTAAAGGAATATATTAACTGCTTTTTAATATATTCATATACAGCTTTCCTGCAAAATCTTTATAATTATCCAGTTCTATAAAATTATAAAAGCAAAGGAAGTAAAGTATTCTACTTAGAGTTGGGTAAGCTAAAAGAGTATTTCTTTTTCCTTTTTAATAGAAAATATCTTTTATTACTTTAAGTTATTTAAGACTCTTAAGCTAAATCAACTAAAATTTATTCAAGAATAATCAAAATTACCCAAGTTTTTAACAATCAAGATATATGTCTAAAATCTAAAAGTCAGCTCAAAATAACCTAGCAACATTAAAATAAACAGAATAAACTACCTACCATTATAGTGTTTAACTAGATAAGCTTTCTTATTCTGGAAATCTACAATATGCAAAATAAAATTTTAGTAAGATCAGATTTAATGAAAAATACTAAAAATTGACTAGTAGGAGTTAATAAATCCAAGTAAATGGTTCAAGCTAAATAAATTTTACATCGAAAAAGTGATATTAAAAGCTAATTATCATAATAAGAAAAATAATATTACTAAGGGAAACAAATTAAGACACTAAGTTCTTTAGATAGTCAAGTCAAAGAAATTAACTAGAATGCCGAAAATAAGACTATTTCTTAAACTCCTTAAAAGAAAGTTTATAAATATCAAGGATGGAAAAATCTAATCTATGGAAGTAAATTCCAGAAACAAGTTTCAAAAGTTAGCACTATTTAAAAATAATAAAGCTAAACTATTTGATTTAAATCAAGTTGACAATCAAAGAATAAAAGAAAAAGCTTAATCTAAGGAGCAAAGTTTTCTTGCTAGATTACTTCCAAATAAAATTGATGAAAGTGGTTATTACCTTTCTAAATTAGTATTTTAGACCTTTTAAAGAAGAAATACTTTGGTTTGAGCTTTAAGAAAAAATAATATATACGCTCTATCCAGAAAATTTAGATAAACTCCATATAGAGAGTAATCATTTTATATTTAGGAGAGGAATAAAACAAGCAATTTAATTTAACTTTTGTAAAGTACTTAAGAAGATAATTCCTTTTTAGCAAATGAATAAAGAATGAAGGAACACAAGTAAATTCTTTATAAAGTATAACAATTTCCTAAATTAACTTCAAAACTTAGAAGATATTAATTAATTGTTCGAGATATAAAAGACTAAAAATAACAGGTTTAAGGGTATTAAAATTTTTAAGTTCAGAGAAAGGCAGAAAAAGAAAGAAAATTTAGTAATAAAACTGTGACTAAATAAAATAGAAGCTTATATAGAATTAAAAAATGCATAGCATGAGAACTTAGACGAACTAAAATGAAAAAAATTAGCTAGTCTAATAATTAGAATCTTGATATTATAGTATAATAAAACTTGATTACTAATTCCTCTAACAAGTCAATATAAGAAAAATCTATAGAAACATTTAATGATTGAGAGAATAAACAAATTAATATCTCTGTTTAATAGATATCAAGGCGTTTCCAAACTAAAAAATAGTATAAATAAACTTAAATGTTTTAACCTGAAATTTCAAAATTTATCGCAATATTAAGCAAATTCATTGTTATCTTTAATGCATCTAAGAATAGTAAAAAGATAAGTCAAGAAACTTATAAAAATTATTAAAAAAACTTAGATAAATTAGACAAAGAAAGAGAATTCATTTAACTAAGAGAGTAAGGTAGGAAAAAAATTATAAACAATACTTTAAGGGAATTTAAGAGATTTAATAGAAAGATGAATGAGATTCATAAAATATTATTGTACTATTACTTTTATGAAACTTTGCAAAATGATAGAGAAAGATTGAATTTAACTCAAAAAATTAAGAAATGTTTCAACTTGTTTAAAATAGAAATTGAAGGCTGTTATATATTTAGAAAACTACATACTAAACTTAGATTGGTTTAAAAGTTATATAAAATGGTTAGAGTATAATAGCTGGCTTTAAAAATGGAATGAAATATCATGTTTTGCTTGAAGGAAAACTTATAAAATGATTCTTATAACTAGTAAAAAATCTAAGAATAAGCTATATTTATGCTTTAATAGCTGAATTATAAATATAATCAAATATAAGAGTATTTAATAAAATAAAAGCAGAATTTTGCAGATAATATATAAGTGAAATAAATACTACTACATAAATCTCATAAAAAAGTACCTTCCAGTTTATTTATAAGATATTTTCGTTTAGTTATTTCTTCAATAATAAATTAAAGATTTAAGAATATAACTAGCTAATTACAATGCTTTATAATACTTAAGGCGTTTATAATCAATCAAATAAAAATAAACTCAGTTAACAAGAATATTTCAAACTCTCTTGCTTTTATTTATAGACTTAATAATAGATAAAAATGTATTAAGATGTTTTCAAATACTAATGAAAAGTTTCTTATATTGAAAAAATTAAAACCTTTATAAAGCTTTCTTTCTTTAAAATTAGTAAATGGAATATTTCATCTATAAAATCATACATTAATCTAGTACAAAGATGTCTTAGACTAGTCATTAAAAAATTGATAGGATAAAGTAAATTGAAAAATAATTTTTGTGAGATTACAATTTATAAAATACGTGAAAGCAATAAACTCTTATAAAATTAAAAAATCATTTAAAAGAAAAATACTTTTAATGAGATAAAATCAAGCTTGCTCCTCTTTTTCTTCTTCATCTCTTTTTGATTCATTTAATTAAAGTTTTCCTTGCTAAGATTGATTATAAATATCATTTTAAATGGTATTTACTTAATCTATTTAAGATTAGTTTTACTAGAAATTTTAAGCTAGATCTAATTCAAATTTTCAGTCTTACTTCTCTATTTTTTTAAAAGATATATTTAGTTATTATTGATTATCTATTTCTTTTGTTTCATCTTTCGAAGTATTCACAAATTCTTCCTTCTGCTATACGTCCAACTCACTTAAAATTTAATTAGATTTTATTTTTAGAAAATCTTTTGCTTAAAGTTAGAAAGCATTCTAATTTTCTTATTCTATCAGCTAGATTTCTTTCAAAATAGAGAGCTTATTTTACAAGTATTTAGGATTGCTTTCTATTTTATATGAGTTTAGTGCTTATTTCTGAATTTTGTTCTTCACTAAATTTAAAAATATTACCTTATGAGTAACTTTCAAACTTTGTTTCTTCCATTTTCTGAATAAATTACTCTCTCTTTATTTTTTTAAACACTCGTAATGTAATCTAATATATTATAGCAACAACTATAATAATAAACATTAAATTTCCTGATATAAAATTCAATCTATCTCATAAAGAGTTATTTTGAGCACATCTTTATAAGTTTCAAAATTTACATTGTTTTCTGTATTTTGTTTGGACATACTTACAATCATTTCCATCATAACTACACTGCTCATTATTACATTTCTAGTCACATATTCCATTATATAAAAATGATATGCTTTAACAGCCTGTTTCTAGACACTTTTGCTACTTAATCTTGATATCACTATCTATGCACTCAAAATTATCATAATTGCATTCTATTAAATTACACTCTTGGTTACATACTAAGTTTTAGATGTTTTAGTTAATGCAGCCTTTTTATGCACAAAGATTTCAGTAAGTTAACTAATGATCACAATCTCCTGCATCGAATTTACAATCTATTGTAAAGCATTCTTTGTCACATTCATTGTTTCCTATTATATTTTTAGAGCAAGTACAGTTAGAACAATCTCCATTATCATTATTACATTCAGGTATATTACATTTCTAATCGCACATTTTATCTCCTTTTCAATATTTAGGGCATCCTTTCTACTCGCATATATCATCATTAACTTTAATTCCTTTCACACCATTTATACAATCTCCTCCATCATAATCACAAGAACTAACATTACAAGAGATATCACATTAACCATCGTAAACTCATGATCAATAACAATTTTAACTACACTTTTAGTAACTACAATCTGGTCAATCATAATGACATTCCTTGGTTAGGCATTAAGAATCACAATTTTTATTATATCTAAGTAATTAATTGCAAGTACAATTATCTTAATAACGATTTTAAAAAGCACAATCTTATCCATCATAAGAGCAGTTTAAGTTATAACAATCATAATCACATATTTCATCATTAATTCAATCACTTTAACATTATTGAGAGCAGTAATCTAAATTAGGGATTAAACAAATAGAACTATTTTAACAGTCAAAATAATCGAAAAAGCAGTTTTAAACTTAACATTAATAATCACAAATTTGATTAAATAACTAACTTAGCCCACAACCTGTATCACATTCACAATCTCCATAATCATAATTACAATCTTTTACATCACATTAGAAATCACAGAAACCATCTCCTAAGTAATAATCTTAGCAAAGGTACGAACATTCACAATCACCATAATCATAGTAACATACATTAGTTAAACAAAACAAATCACACTATTAATTTCCTAGTTTAGTAGCATTACATCCAATAGAGCATTCACATTCATAGCTATCTCAATTGCAACCTATTAATTTACAAGATTGATCACAGACTCCATTGTGCATTAAAGATATACATTAATCAGGGCAAAAACAATCAGTATTATCAAAATTACAGTAAGAATTATAACATTCAGGATTACAAATTGAATTATCTAAAAGCGAAATATGACAAAACTTAGAACATCAACAATCATTATAGTCGTAAAAACACCAATTTTGATCACATTCATAGTCACATTAGTTATCTCCAATTTTAGTAATACATGCTTAAGGACATAAGCAATCTCCATTATCAAAATTACACTCTACTTAATTGCATTCTTAATCACATTTTTAATTTTCCCATAACTAATCTGGACAATTTATAGCACAAGTACAATTTCAATTATCTCAGTTATTACAAGTTTGATAGTTACATTCTTAATCACATTAATTATTATTTAATAACTCTTAAGTACAAAAAGGAGGACATTAGCAATCTCCTCCATCATAATTGCAATCTTCTACATTAGAATATTGATTGTAATTTTTGTTTTCTATTCAATCTTCTTCGCAATTAATCGAGCATGTACATTTTCAGTTATCAAAATAATTACAAGATTTATGGTTACATTTTTAATCACATTTATCGTTATTAAGTAAATCTTATGTACAAGAAGAAGGACATTAGCAATTTCCTCCATCATAATTACATTCTTCTACATTACATTATTATTCACAAAACTAATTTTAATTTCAATTTTCTGTGTAATAAGGTGCACAAGTACATTTTCAATTATCATAACTACAGTCATGTGTATTACACTCTTAATCACATTTTTCATTGTTTAATGATTCTTAAGTACAAGATGGAGGACAAATGCAATCTCCATCATCATAATTACATTGCTCAATATTCATTCTAAATCACATACTTTATCTCCTAAATATAAATCTGGACAATCTAATGCACACTAACATTAAAAGTTGTCTCAATTGCATGATTTATAATTACACTCTTCATCACACTAATTATTATTTAATAATTCTAAAGTACATTAAGAAGAACAATTACAATCCCAATTATCATAATTACATTCTTCTACATTACAACCTTAATCGCAATATTTATCCCCTAAATATCCATTAGGGCAGTTAATTGAGCAAGTACATTTCCAGTTATCTCAATTATTGCAATTTTCGTCATCACATTAATCATTATTTCTTGGGAGCGAACTTCTTCTTTGCTAGTGCAGCTTCTTTCTTTGGTGCCATTTTAATTTAAAAAATCTTAAATTTTACACTTAAATACTCTTAACTTACCAGAATCAATCATATGATTTTTTTTATTTTGCTCTTTGCTTATAAAATAAAATATGAAGCATCACTAAAAATTAATAATTAGGTAAAAGGATAAAACTTACTTGCTGCATTTAATCTTAATTTTTAATGAATCACTTAATTAATAATTCTAACTAATAACTCTAAATTTATTTTATTACATTTTTATATACATAAGAGTCATCTAGAAAAGAATGCAAATTATTTTTATTTTTGCCTTTTAATGTTTTCTTTTTATCTTATTAATAATAAATGTTTAGTTCAATATTTGTCTTAATAAATTTTTATATTAAAGTATTCTGATTTATTAAACTAGCTAATATACTTTAAAGTATACTTGGAACGTAACCCTTAATAATTATGAAAATTAAAATAGTTTATTAAAAGTTAAGTTTTTAATCTCTTTTTATATATCAATCATTATGATATTTTATATATCATAATGTATTTTTTAATTTTAAGAATAAAACTTCTTTTTACTATATGAAATATATCAATTCAAGCTAAGGTTATGAATCAATTTATGAATAGTATAATTAAATCCTAGAGTTATTATTAATAATTTTTTAATTTAAGTAGGTTCTAATTAAAAACACATTTCCTTCCATTAAACTGAAGCCTGTAGCTATGAATATACATCTTATAAAAAGTTACTTTCAAATTTTTTTATTTAAGAAAGATAAAAATTTCCACAAATAAAATAAGATTTCTATATAAATTTAGGAAATAGAATCAAAAATTTAAGTTAGCAATATCTAGTTCATTTATAGTTCTTGCTTAATAATTAATTATTTTTAAGTGCCTAATTAAACTTTTAAATTTTCTTTCAACTGACAAATTTTTACATTAAAATAAAGCTTAAAAGCATACCACCTAAAAGAAATAAAAGATATAATTTTATTTAGATTCTATAAATCTTTATTTACTAAGTAAATATAAAAGTCATAAAATTTGTTTTATTAATAAGAGCTAAAGCTTTCGTAAATAGAATTTCTATTTTAAATTTTTCTTTATTTGCTATTTTTTTCTATCTTTTACTTTTGCTTTATATTTATAATATTTTCATTTTAAGTTCTGAAAATAAAAATATTCATTTGAAAAAATGCTTCTAAACTTAAATTTTTCAAATGAGTAAACCCAAACTTAATTTATAAATTCTTATTCTATTTTTACAAGCTGAAATTTTACTTTTTACTTGGTTTAAAATCTAAAACTTTTGTCACTTTCTTAAACAATTTTAAAAGTAGCAAATATGTTTTATTTGAGAATTGATAACTATTAGTATAATAAGAAAAGTTAATAAATTATAAATAATTAAATAAATATTAAAAATTAAAGAGAAAAATTAAAAAAAACTTGCAAATACAAACCTTAAATTCTAACTGATAGATTAATCTTAAGTCTCAGTTAACAAACAAGAGCCAATTCTTCAAAAAGATAAATCTATTCCGTTTAAGTGTTTCGAAGTACTGAATTTCCTAACTAAATTAAAAAATTGAAAAATACTATGAACAATAAGTTATATAGCTTTATCCTTGATTCAGCAAATGAATACAGAAAAATAGATCCTGAAAGTGGAAAACTAGAATCTTCATTTTCTTTTGTAAGGTAAAAAAAGGATGATCAAGGTTTGGCAAGTTAAGTTTAACTTTAAATTGAAGATTTAGTTTCCAAATTTGTACTATTAGAAAAAGCCTTTTAGTAAATCCATAGAAAATTAAGGAAAAAATTCGATTACCAAATAAAAAACTAATCTCTAACAGATGCAATGGAAATCGAGCTTAAGTTTCTAATACAATAAAAATTTTAATTCAAGCTCTTAATAAAGTGTTGCTATTATTTTTAAAAGACTGGGCATTTATTGAGATAATATCTGAAATGAAAAAAAAGTTTTTGAGCAGAACCGAAAAGAATTACGGAACATCGAGGCTAATTGTAACTACTATGAGAGTATTTACAGAAAGAAGCCGGTATTAATAGATTCAAGTGTGACAGAAATCAAGAAAGGATATTGGTAATAAATAGCGACAAAATAAATAGCTTCAAAAAGAATAACTAGGACATTAAAATGCGATAGTGAAGTTGGAGAAAAATCAAAAGAAGATGGAAGGACAATTCTATGAGCTTATTGAAGAGAAAATAGAATTATCTCAGTTTGAAATTGATTCAGATGAAGATATGTACAGTTGAGCAATGAATAATAAAAATTTTATTGTTTTTAGTTTGATGAAACATGTCTTCTAATTAAAGATAACATTAATACTTATAAAATTATGAATCAAAGGGTTTGCAGCGCCAAATATAATCACAGCTTAAAATAAGTACTCAAGTAAATAGAATACAGTTTTTAGCAAGCTCTATAATTCACGAATCTCGCTCCTCTTTATTTTCTGTTCAGTTCAAGGCATCTTCTGTTCTTCCAGTTTCCATTGAATACAGATTTCATTTTAATTTGTATACTCCTTCATTCTATTTGCATCAGATCTTATTTCTCATCTAATTTGTTCTCTTCTTAATTTTTTATATTCATGATTTTTTATTAAGTCTCTAAAAGGTAGGAAACTTGCTTCAAAAATGTCATTTATTTTTGTAGTAATAACATATTTTTTTAGTCTTGGTTGATTTTTCTATTATTTTCTACTATTGGAGATTTTTTATTTCCATTAAATTGTTTCAGTTCCACTTAATTTAGTCTTTGGTGATTTTCTTCTAATCTTTGATTCGTTCTGCAAGTTATGTTATTGTCTTCTTGTTCTCTCTGAAAATTCCAAAAAGGAGATATTTATTTTTAATAATTCATTATATTTTTCTCATTAAGATCCTCTCTTTACTCTTTTTGGTCTAGTTTCAGGATAACTTTCCATTCAGAGTCTTTAGCTTTTGCACCTCTTCCTGGAGATTATCCACAATTAAAGCTAGTTATTCAATGTCTACTTTCTCCTTTCCAAAGTCGAATTCACGCACTCCTTTGCACATGCCATTTTTGTAATTTTCTTGCTTTTTCAGCCATATTTGGAGGAGTCTGTTTTTGTCTCATGGCTTTTTTTAGTTATTTTATAATTCCTTAATGAGAAGAAAAATAGAAAAAGTTGAAATGAGGTTAGAAGAAGTAGTGGCAGCTTGATTCCTCTCTTCTTTTTGGTTTATCTAAAGGTGCTAGTAAATTCCTATCGAATGCCTGCCATTTTTTCACTTAATCATTTTAGTTTAAAATAATTAATTAAAAATAAAAGAAGGCAAATTTGAAAAATTTAAAGAAATTGGCTAGAATTTTTTAATTTACGAATAATATAATATAATAAATTAATGTGACATTGCCTTTATTTGGTTTGTCATGTATTAGTTTATAAAATCTCGAGAATTATTGTAAAACTCATTGAAATTGCTCATTTCTTCTCCAGGTTCGTATTCTTGAATTATTATCTATGGCTACTAATCTGGTCTTTCTTAAATGTTGGTATTTTATTCCAAATTCAGTTTTTTCCAAATATTTGCTTCGTTCTTCTTTTTTGAGTACCTACTATTTGATAGAGTAGCTAGTCTTCACCAATCATTTTTTTCCATAAGATCGCCTTTAGATGTACAATAAATCTTAGTTAAGTTTTATCGAAATTTTTGTTTTTATGACTTTTAAATTTTTTATATCTGCAACTATTTTTTTAAGTTACATAACCTTCTACATAATCAACACATAATTGGTCTTCTTTTTATTAATTAATTAATTGTTTAAAGCTATTTAATAGTGAAATTTTAAACTTTTAAGAAGCATATAAGAGCTTGAAGGAAAAATTGCATACCTAATATCTAACATAAATATTAAAAAATGAACATTTCCAACCAGTATATCTGAGAATAGAACAAATAGAATCCAAATTCAATCAATTAGAGTAATTGACTGAAAGCTTATTTCTAAAAAAAAACAAAACAAATAACCCATGGGAACCGAATCCTCAACCAGCAAAAATTTTGTAGTAAATATTAAATAGATGAGTCGAAGCTGTTAAGCTCAATTCAGAATTTAGTATTTATTATCATTTTTAAGCTAGTTAATTTTTAAGTCTAAACTGCTTATTGGCAGAATTAATTGTTGCGCAGTGAACTATACTTTTTTATTTTCTATCTATATGAAAAAATCTAAATCAATTGCCTTATTGCTAGCTAGATAATTGATTTTAGGTAATTTGTTTCCTAGGGACCATTTTATTAATAATAAAACTTAAATTTAAATTTGACTAAGAATGTTTAATTAAAAGAAATAAATATATTAAGGATAAAAGTAAAAATTTAGTTTCAATTTATGTATTTAATTATTTTATTTTCTTCTTCAATCTACCAAAAATGTTGGAAACATTTAAGCTTATTATTACTAAAATAATTTACTACTTTGAATTTTTAAGTCTCTTTTTCATTCTAATTAATAAACTTAAGTTATAAGTAAATAATTTGCCAATTATTTTATCTAGTTTGCATCCTTTGCTAGTCGAATCAATTATTAATTTTCAAATTATAAATCTTAGTACCTTCGATTTAATCAATTGAGAAGGAATAAAGTAATCCAATCTTGTTCAAAAAAAATAAAAATTAACAGTTGATCTTGGAAATTTTTAAAAGCCAAGTAAAATCCTGACTTTTATAATTCTTCTTTGACTATTCTTTTATAACTGTTAAGAGTTAGAAACATTTTTATGAGTAAAATACTTGGAAAAAAAAATGTATGTTGATTTCTGGTAAATTCAAGTATTTAAGTGTTAATTCAAAATTTTTATATATCAAATGGCACAAATGAAAGAAGCTACTCCAGCTAAGAAGAGATTCTCTCCCAAGAAGTTCGCCCCCTAGAAGGAAGCTAATCCAGCTAAGAAGAACTTCTCTCCCAAGAAGTTCGCCCCCTAGAAGGAAGCAGGTCCAGCTAAGAAAAACTTCTCTCCCAAGAAGTTCGCCCCCTAGAAGGAAGCTGCTCCAGCAAAGATGAAGTGATCA
Source organism: Loxodes magnus (assembly GCA_946699065.1). Taxonomy (NCBI): domain Eukaryota; phylum Ciliophora; class Karyorelictea; order Loxodida; family Loxodidae; genus Loxodes; species Loxodes magnus. The sequence continues at coordinate 32,513 of CAMPDV010002969.1, read as the reverse complement.
TAGTAACACTTCCAATTTTAACTTTTGATTAATATTTTAGATTTAAAAAAAGGAATTTTAATGATTATTCCTTTATAAATTGATTTTCTTCAATTTTCCTTTAGGTTTTGCCGATGATATTACAAATATTTGTGGTTACTGCAAATTTGAGGGAATTTTGTTTCTTAATATATAATTTTTTATCTATGTTTAATAGCTTAGCGAACATATGAAACATAGATAACTATATACAGAAAAAATAAGAATATTAAATTAGCTTAGCAGCAAAATAAAGTTTTAGATTTTATTTTATTAACAAGTATTAAGCTAAATATCTTCATGTAATAAATATAAATTTAACTAAGTTTTAGTTATTAACATTTAAGTATTCTGAATTTAATTATTATTTTTCGCATTCTCTTTCATTATATCTAGATATCATCCAAATTCCATGAACACTTATTTTTAATAAATATACGATAATCTAGTTAAAAGATGAATATTATGATATTTTTGATTAAAGCATTTTACATCTTAGATCTACAGTTTAGCTACATTCTACGGTTTAATTTTAAATGTAATGCTCATAATTTATAACTATTTTTAATAAATATTTATCAAAATGAGATACAATTTGATAATCTCCTACACTGTTGAAAATTAATATAATTTATTAATAATTTAGCTATAGTAACCTTTTTAGTTAATAGTGCCTACTTAAGCCTGTTTTATTACATTTAAGTGATTCTTTCTTTGTAAAATGATATAAGTAAGTGTAATCTGCATGTTAATTTATAAAAAGCTTTGAAAAATAATAGTGTATAATGTATCTTTGATCATATTTACGCTTAAGTTAGATAACTTATCAAAATAATAAAAGAATAAGAAGTTTAAGATTTTATGATGAGAGCTAAGTTTTGCTAATAGATGATTATTGCTATAACTGTTAATATATTTTGATTTTTATGAAAATAAAAAGAATGATAAAGTTTTAATTATCAACTAATTTTATTATTTTAATTATAGCTTTTAGTTAAAATAATACTCCAAAATACTAAACAAGTTATTTTGTCACTAGTTAATTATCCTATAAACTTTATCTTTTTCATCTATTTCATAAAAAGATCATTATTACTAATCCCTTCGCTCCTTGACAAAAAGTTTTCATGCCAGCACATTTTCAATTATGTTCATATTTTACAGTCTAAAATCAATTTACAATAGATAAGTCAAGATGATATTTTTACTCTTTAAATTTTATAGCTTTAATTCTATCAAGTCAAAAGTGCCATAAACATTTTTATGAGTAAAATACTTGGAAAAAAAAATGTATGTTGATTTCTGGTAAATTCAAGTATTTAAGTGTTAATTCAAAATTTTTATATATCAAATGGCACAAATGAAAGAAGCTACTCCAGCTAAGAAGAGATTCTCTCCCAAGAAGTTCGCCCCCTAGAAGGAAGCTAATCCAGCTAAGAAGAACTTCTCTCCCAAGAAGTTCGCCCCCTAGAAGGAAGCAGGTCCAGCTAAGAAAAACTTCTCTCCCAAGAAGTTCGCCCCCTAGAAGGAAGCTGCTCCAGCAAAGATGAAGTGATCATAGTAACACTTCCAATTTTAACTTTTGATTAATATTTTAGATTTAAAAAAAGGAATTTTAATGATTATTCCTTTATAAATTGATTTTCTTCAATTTTCCTTTAGGTTTTGCCGATGATATTACAAATATTTGTGGTTACTGCAAATTTGAGGGAATTTTGTTTCTTAATATATAATTTTTTATCTATGTTTAATAGCTTAGCGAACATATGAAACATAGATAACTATATACAGAAAAAATAAGAATATTAAATTAGCTTAGCAGCAAAATAAAGTTTTAGATTTTATTTTATTAACAAGTATTAAGCTAAATATCTTCATGTAATAAATATAAATTTAACTAAGTTTTAGTTATTAACATTTAAGTATTCTGAATTTAATTATTATTTTTCGCATTCTCTTTCATTATATCTAGATATCATCCAAATTCCATGAACACTTATTTTTAATAAATATACGATAATCTAGTTAAAAGATGAATATTATGATATTTTTGATTAAAGCAGTTTACATCTTTTATTAGATGCGCAGATGATCTTATTCTCTTTCTTAATCTTCAAAGTATATGTAGATTTTAATAAATGATGCAAATAAAGTTTTTGCATGAACACATTTAAAGATCTATGTTACCAAATCTGAAGGCATCTAATTTCTAAAGAAGAATCAGAAATAATAAATTTTAATTTTATAATTAGGAAATTAACTAATTGATTAAAAATAACAAGTAACATATTTATTAGTTATTCTACATCATAAGAAGAACTTGAATCCCCATAGCAAAGAAGTTGCATTTAAATATATTGCTGCAATGAAGAAAGCTGTTTTTTAGTTGATGAGATATAATAATGTAACTCCTTGACATTTTAAAACTTTATGTAGACTTTTTACATAACCTAAAGCAGAATATGGAGGAGACTTAGTACCATGAAGTATTCAAAAAGGAGTAACTGGAGTTCTTAACAAAATGGAATCAAGCATGAGATTAATTTCAAGAAAAGCTTTTTAAGTAGCAACTTCAACATTTAATGAATCATGTTATTCAGACCTGAATTGATTACCCTTTAAGCACATTATGGTTATAAAATTCTTCAGATTCTACCATAAAATTAAGTAAGAAAGTTTTGATTTTCCAAGATCAACAATAGACTCTCTTTTCATTAATAAATGAAATAAGGATTTAATACTACGATTAAGTGTAGCAATTATCAGACCTTTATAATATCGATCTGCATAATTAATAGAATAATACCAATCTTAAAACTTTTACTAAATATGTAAGAGATAAAATACAACAATATTTCTACAAAGTAGCTACTAAAAAATTAATGAGAATGAAAACAGCTAAAGTATATACTGAATAATTTGATAATCTTTAACAATTTCCACAAATTACTTATACTAAATTAAACAAATAGTATAGACGAGAAATTATCAGTGTTTATAAACTTAGAACCTAAACTTATAATTTCCGTAAGGATCTTTAAGATCGTCATTACCCCATTGATAATCCCTATTGTATGTGTGGAGAGCATGAAACTTTCGAGCATATCTTTAAATGTGTGTACTATTCTAATATAATTAATTGGTTATCGGAAAAGATAGGAAATTATGACTTAAGGCGCCTTATACTATACGATCAAGAATATCTAAACTCATTTTCAAGGTCTAAATTTGAGTATTTAAACTTATAGATAAAAATATTTCATAAGAAGCTAATGACAAGGAGACTTGAGATTCTAGAAATGGAGAATGCAAAAAAGGAAGAAGCTAAAGATGAATAGAAAGAAGAACTAATTAAAGAAAAATGATGAAATGTAAACAAGATTAAAAAACAATTTAAAAACATTTACTAACGTCTATAATTGAAAGAAGCAATTCTTGCAATTAAAGATGTAAAACTCTTTTAGTTTAAATTTAATTTAAATATTAAGCATTCGTTATACCTTTATATATAAATCATTTTATAAATTAAGAAAGTTATTATAACTAGCTTTGCTTTTGTTACTTTTATTTAAAACTAAATTTACATCTTTAACTCTTATCCGTTTTTAAGATATTTAGTTTGATTCTAACTCTTTAGGACTATTTGTCCCTTTTAAGTTTATAACACTTTTAATGAGAAGTTTATTATGCTTTCTATAATTCCTGGAAGTAATTATAAATAGCTTTAAATTAATAAAAGGTTATTCTATGGTAGTTGCTTATACTCCTAAGGAATATAGCTTAATTAATTAATTTTGCTAGTTATATTATAAGATTTAAGGCTTTCTACACTTTAATTCATATTCCTTTGAGAAAAATACTCTGTAATTAAAAACTGCGCTAGAATCTAGAAATTTGATATTTCAGCCTAACTAAAATATTAAATTGGCATCCTTATGTGTATAGCTTACTAGCTTATCTTTTGATTTTTACTTGCTGCTGAATAAGTGAATTTACTCAAATGAGAGGAATAGGAAATAAGTTAAGAAGTTAAGAATAACGAGTGAGATATAAGGCAAGAAGGACTCAGTTTAAGTTAAAATTTCAACCAAATTAGGCATAAAGTATGGTATCCTATACTAAGTAGTAATAAATATTGAACAAGCATATACTGTGAAACTATATGTTCCATACAAGTTTAGTAAAATTAAGAGAAAACAAGAAGGAATATAATAATAGTAGGAATTAATAAATTCCTTTAATTAACCCTAAGAATGATCTTATTGCTTCTTAATTATAAATAGCAACTGCTACAGAATAAAAATAGAAATATTAGAAGAAAGACAAAATAGAGAGCTTAATAATTAAATATTATAGCTATCAATTTTAAAGACTAGATTGGATTTGGCTAGTTAACTTAGCCTTGGAAATTTTAAATATTTTTATTCAAATAATTAAAGTTTAGAAAACACTCGAAAATATAGTGGACAAAGAATATAGTTGCTGAATTACAAGTTTAAAGGCTATAGCGATATAAAAAAGTAACGCTTAAAATAAATTAAGATTTGAAAAGTTATATTTTTAGGCTTAGGTTATTGATCTTATTCCTCTAAATAAGAGCATTGATTCAACCAATTTTCAGGCTTAAAATTATCAAATAATTAATATTTTTCGTCTAAACAAAAGAGTTAAAAGCATCTCATACCATAATAAATGCGCTATTAAATAGAAGTTTCTAAAATAGCTAAGTTAATGCTATATATTTAAACACAAATACAGCAACATATGAAAATCCACCAAAAGCTATAAATTTAATATTTCTATTATTAGAAAAAATCAATAATAATACTTTACTTAATGCATTAGTTATATTTCAGTCTAAATAAGCTTATGCTTTGTTAAAAGCAGAGTAAATTACCTAGTTTAGAGTATTAAATAAAGAAAGCTAGTAAAAGATAATTAGATTTAAGTCAAAACATTATTAAAATTAATACTTCAATAATTAAATTTAACTTTTAGAATTATAAGCAGATATATAACTAATTAGAATAATAAGAAGCTACGAAGAATATGAAGATATTATATTGGAGAGAAGAAAAAGAAACCCTTTAATTAAAAGGCAAGATCTTTCGTAATAAAATTAATACTCTTTAATTCACAAATTAAAATAGCAAAAAATATAAAATAGCTTTATTCAAAGTTCTCTAACTCTTTTTCATGCTTTTAAGAGTTAATAAAAGCTTATTTATTGATGTAAATAAGATATTATTTAGAAGTTAAAGGAAAATTAAAAGAATTAAGTAAAAGTTTAAGGGATAAACTTTAATGCTTTTGTAAATGGTTTGCATAATGTATTATTTATTTCATTTGCATTGCAGTTGATTAACTATTTCATCTAAATCTAATTTTAAAGATAAATATCAAGCAAAATTCAATGAAATCTAATTTTAAATCAAATAAGTAAATATATATGAAATTATTATTTTATCTTTATGAATTTTGATTAGATGTAGTCTTCTTCATTTATGAATCCAGAAATATTAATCATGATTATCTTATCTGTATCGTTGTAGAACTCAATTAAGATTTAGTTCAACTTGTAATCAAAACTTAATTTTATATATTTATATGCTTATTTACCTAAATTTTTAGAATCCACTTATATCTAAATATTTTTATATCTATATATTAATTTATATAATAGTTTTATGCTATATGAGTATTAGCTTTTAAAGGATGAATAATTCCTATTATCTTCATTTAGTTTTCTTAGAGACTTATTATACTTAATTTATCTTTACTTCTATTTTAATCTGTCTTTTTACATTTAATTATTTTTAGATTTACGCTCTGAATTAATTTATTTTCTTTCGAGTTTGTAATGAAATAACTATAATTCCTTACAACATTATTAAAGCCCTTTATGCTTATAAAAAATCTTGTTTTGACTTACAGATGTAACTTTAAACGATTCTTCTACACCATTTATCATTTTAAATATTTGTTCTAAACTTCTAATTTTATAATATTTTCAGATCTGGTTCTTTTATTTCTGATTTACATTAATTTATGTTCTTTATCCCTCGTAATGATATTTCATATTTTAGTTAATTATTAGTGCTAAATAATTCTTTCTACAAAGCCTTTTTTGTTATAGACAACTAAGATTTTCCCATATAATATTATTATTATATCTACTTTAAATTTTTAAGTATTATCAGTTATTACTTTTTAAAGACTTTGCTAAAAGGTATTAGCCTAAAATTCAGAAAACTGTATCATTTAACCAAATTAAGTTTCCATAATAGTTTCTTATCCTGTATTTCTTTTAAAAAAGGGTGATTTTAGCTGGTTTATTGAAATTTAATTAATTACCTATAAAGGATTTTTTTTATAATTCCTAAGTTATCTTTACTTTAATAAAAATAAAAGCTTTAATTGATTAGTTAATAATAGTTACTTATTGATAGCATTACTATTATTCAAAAGTAATGACAATAAATCTAAAGTTGTTGAATCATTCGATAAATTAAGTTTTTATATCTTAGACTTTATATGAACAAAGAGTAAAATAGTTTATTAGAATTTTTTAAGTTTTAAAGATTCTATTATAATGCATATTCTATCTATTCTAACTGCTTTACCATTTTTTTCATTTTTATTTAATTTTTTAATACAAATAAACTAAAATAAATCTACTTTTTAAGCATTCTTATCTGTATAATTCAAAATCATCTTTTCTACAAAAACTTATACATCGAAAAATGGGAAGAAAACATAACTTCAAGAAAACATAAGGATACAAGTAGATAAGTCATAAAATATGCAGGAAGACAAATTACTTTAATCTTAAGTATTATAGTATGAATTATCTATGTCCAATATAAAATATTAATAATTTAATTAAATTAAAATATCTTTAAAATAAGCAAAGAAAAAGGAGAGATGTAATAATATAAATAAAAGCAAAAATATTAAAAAGTTACTAGAAATAAATTAAATATAAACAAGAATAAAATTAAAAAAATCTACTAGTTAAAACCAAAAGTAACTTAATTAAAAATTATGCAAATAAAACTCTATTGCTATTACTTTATGTCTTCTTTGGTTTTTGGAACTTATGATATTATTAAAAAAGCAAGTAACTATATCTTTATATGAAAAATAAATTGAATATGCAGAAATTATTAATTAAGTATACTATCAATTTCATAAAGAAAATTATAATAAGGAATAATATAAAGAGGATAGGAAAATAGAGGAATGTAGATATGATGATGGATACTGTAAATGCTACATTTCTTGAACTTAAACTTATTAAATAATGGATTATGTGATGAAAAGAGTATTATTTTTATTTTATTTAAGATAATTGAAATCAAGCTTGTGAAATTGATTGCTTGTCTCTTCTAAAGAAGGTAATTAATGTAATTATGTCTGCATAGAAGAATACATTTAGGATAATTGAGATAGCTAATAATTCTTCAAAACCTTAAAAGATGTTAAATAAAGACTAATGCAATTAAGAATGCTTCTTTATATCTTGCAACTGAGGAAATAAAAGTTGCATTAGTTATATTTATTGTTCAGATTGATTAATATTAAATAAAAATGCTATCTTTTAATGTAATTTAGAAGAATATAATTATGATAAATAATGAATATGTCTTCTTCTCATACATTTAAGAGTTATCCATCAACAATCTATTTGACAAAGGCTAATAGATTTTATATTTCATAATAAATGAGAAACAGGTAAAAGTACTTATTTTATGAAATTTATGGAGAATAAATGAATTTTATCTAGGAGATTGCAAAAATGAACTTATCATATATTTAGATAAAAGATATCCACTTATATCTTATTAACTGAAAGTAATATCTAGTTATAAATTTAATAATGAGAAAGAAGCTTTGATGGAAATAATTGTAGATTCAATTATATAAAATAATGCATACTGAAAAACTTATCAATGTTATTTTATTGACTCTCTATTGGATATCTTCAAATTTATATTAGATATTTTAATATTTTTTATTTTAGTGAGCTATAAATATTGCTTTAGCTAAAGAATTAAGAAGGAAAAAGACAGTTAAATAAAATAAGAATTAGCTTTGAAAGTTTTTAAGGTATGCTATATATACTTTAGTGAAAGATAAATTAAGAATAATAATTATGCCTTTATAAAAATAAATTAGGCACTTATATATAATGTAAGCTATCTATAAGAAAATTTAGTAATATTAATTATAAAATTAATAGCTATTTTTAAAATAAAGATACTATTAGGGAAAAGCTACTAATATAATCAAAAGTGATAATGTTTGCATCAGAGGAATAACTCTATAAAATAAATAAACTGCTTTAAATTAATAAAAATTAATAATTTCTTTAAAAAATCTCTAAAAGATCAAACAGTGAAATAGTAGATTAATAATAATTAAAAATTTTAATTGTTTTAATTTATAATAAATTAGCTTTAACAATTAGATATATTCTTTTATATCAATACAACTAAAGTAGTAGTTAAGAATTAAAGCTATTCTATCTTTAAGCTTGGCTCTTCACTAGCAAAGTTTATAAATCTATTATAAAAGCATTATACTTATTTACTATTTCTTAGTTTTATATTAATTTAAAGCTAATTATTAAATATAACTCAAATGTAACCTTTATTATTAATAATAATTTAGATTAATGCTAAGTTTATAAGATACTTAGCTAATATCTTTAAAGATATTGATTTAAATAGATTACTAATAAGCTATCTTTAGTAGGAGTCATTTAATTTTAATGATTAATTTTAAACTTTTTATTGTGAATTATATAAATGATATAAATAGCTTACAAGTTGAAGTAGGTTCACTTAAATATAATTAACAATTATGAATGTCTATTATTTAGTAGACATGCATTTAATAAGACTTATAAATAGATTATATTAAGATATCTTTATAAGTTTGAATAAATAATAGTAACTATTAACTTTTTTAAACTACTCTACGATTTGCTATTAATTGCCTTATAAGTTTGCAAACATAAATTTGCAAAGTACCTTTATCAAAATTTTTATTTATTTTATCAAATTAATTAATCTAGAAGAACTTAGCTTCGGTTGTTTCTTTCCGAATTAACTTTTTATTTCTCCTATAGAAATTAAACAGAGATAGGAAGTATTTAACCTCTTTTACAATTTTTTATCTCCGTATATTGAATGTAATCAAATATTAAGATTATCATAGTTTAAGATTCTATTTATAAATCTTTCCGTATTCTAGCCTATCTTATTTACAAAATTTTCATTTAGAAATTCTTTTATTTTTCTTATTGACTATTTAACAAATTCTTTGCTCCACATAATTTACTCAGATTTGCTAACTCATTTTTAGATTTACAATTTGAAGTTTTAACTATTTTTCCCCTTTTTTCTATTTGATAAAGTTTATGCTGATCTCCTTCCTTGAATTTAAGCAATTTAATCTTAATAAAAATTTATGAATTCTAAATTAATAAATTTGTTCAGCTCTTTAAGTATTTCAATTTTTTGTTGGATATTCTACTTTAATCTTTTAAAATCTTTAATTATTTGCTCTGAATATTTATCTTAAGATTTACCTTTACTTTTCTCAAATATCATATTGTTTCTTTATATAACTCAAATAAATTCCTCTAGGTAAATAAAAAATTTATTTATGAGGGAATTTCTTTTTTCTTTGAGACCTAATGCTTTTTTCTAGAAGCATAGTCATCTCTTTAGCTAAGATATTTATTAATTTATTTCGTTTTAATATTAACTTTGTAGTTGAAGTTTTAAGGAGAAAAGTCTTTTACTTTCTAACTGCTTCTCTTAGTTAAAATCTTTATTGCTTTTTCATAATTTATTAAATTATTAGTAGTTTGTACTTTGAATTATTTCCTTAATTAATTCCTTCTTTTGCTAAGATAGATGCTAATCGTTTTTTTTAAGTATTAAGTTTTAAGAATAAAAGCTTTGCCTTAGATTTTCTTTATGCCAATAATCTTCTTGTAAGGAGCTCAAATCTTAAATCAAATTTATTTTAATTCAAATTTAAAATTCTTACTTGCTTGCATTAATTGTTGAATCATAAATAATTTAATAGACTCATATCATATTGCTAAGTCTTAAATTCTGACTTTAATTTTGATATTTTAAAGATTGGATTTCTTACAGCAAAATTAGTTCTTTTAAATTCTGAAATTAAAAGTTTTCTCAGTTGTTCCTCTAGATATTATCTATATCATCTATTTCTTATATTTCAAATATTATACTAAACTTTAGTTTTTTATACTTCTCCACAGTAGCTGTCCACATATATTTTTGATAAAGACCTTTAAATTATTTTATTAATGTCTTTCTATTTTGCTCTTACAAAATTAATAGTTTTATCTTTTCACCGATACGATCTACATAAAATAATATTATTTTTTAGGATTTATTCTCTTTATTCTCTTTATTCTCTTCATTTTTCTTTTGTTTTGATTCTAAATTTTTACCTATTTTAGGAAAACATAAAGCTTCAATAAGCAATTTAATAAGTCTTTGCTGAAGCAAAATAATTATCTGATTATTTATTAGATCCTATGATCCTATGATGTCAAATCAAGATTTTATTTGCTTACAATGATAATTAAATTAGCTAAGTTTTCTTATCAAATTTCATGAAAAGCTGATCTTCTTTATTTTTTAAGTTGCCAGTTTTTAGTAAGCTACAATGTTTATTAGCTTTTGCTTCTCTAATCTCTTGTGTGTCTAATAATTAAAATTATTTAAGTTATTTAATATGAATAAATAATTTAAAGTTTAGAGTAAAGCTTAGTAAATCTTAATTGAAGCATTAGTTATATAAACAAGTTATTTATCTGACTAGCTTATAATAATTAACACTTATTATTGATTCTTCAAATATACTAAACTAATGATATTCATCAATTTTAATTTTTTATAGAATTATTTAAAAATAAGTAATTAAAGTTCAAATCTTAATACTTTCTTCGCATTTCTTTAATTAAATTAAATTTATCGTTTACTTCTAAGATATCGCTCCATTATCTCTATATTAATATGATTATTTCTCAAATACTAGCAAAGCTTATTATTTATTTTTAAATTTAAAATATTTGACCTAGATATTCTATTATTCTTCTATCTTCTATTAATTCATTAAAAGTATAAAGAATATCTTTTTTTTACTTTTTTAGTTTTTTATTTTTCTTTACATTGTTATTACAATTTTTCCCCGCTAAGAAAATATCTTTTAATATTTAATATTTAATTTTTAACTTTATTGTATAAGTTTTTCTTTTAAGTAATTTTATTAATTACTAAGATTAAAGTTATTGTGATGCTATTTAGTTAAGCAATCAATTAATTATTACTAAAGGGTTTAATATTTATCTCTAAGTTTTATTTTTAGATTTTAAATTATCTTTAATTAATAACTTAGACTTAGCCTTAAATCTAAGACCATTTAATTTTATGCTTAGCTACTTGGAAATAATTCTGCAGAGTATATCTTCTACTTTATTTGTTTTTATAATTTGTAATTGTTGTATTAATAATTTTGTAAATTTTAGGGTATTTAAATAAGGAAAAGTTTCCTAATAGATAGTATTATTATTAATAATTTCATATCTCTAGCTATAATATAATTGATTTGTTTAGCTATTAAAAGGATTTAGTTATCATTTTTCAAATTTGTAGCTTTTATTTTATTAATTAATACTTTTTTATTTCATATACACTGTATATATCATCTTTTATTATAATTAAATTAAGTGTAAATAAATTTACTCCTTTTCTGCAATTTTTAATCTAATCCGAGCAACTAATTTTTCTGCGGTCAGATTCCAACTCAACTTTCCACATCAATTTTTTCAGGATGAGTTGTTAATTTTTTCTTGTATATAATTTCCTAGGAGGTTCAAATATCCTTTTATATTAGTGAAATCGTTTATTTTATAATAAGTTTCTTTCTTCATAACCTTTTATTTTTTCTTAATAGCTAGTATTATTGATAGAGACATTTTTCCTTCTTTAATCTTTTTTTGTTCAATTTTATGTTAAAGTCTTTATTATTTTTCTACTATTTCTTATCTTTTAAATCTAGTTCCCACTACTCCTATTATTCGCTCAACATTTCAACTAATCTAGTCTTAATTATTTTTAATTGGGCATTTAATTAACTCATGAAATATGAGCATGATTCTATGTTTCTTTATGTTTAGGATTTCCATTAGCATTTTATTATCCTTTTTTACATTTAACCTCTTCCTGAAAGTCAATCACCACTATGACTTCTTATTCATAACTTATCTACTCCGTTGTGATGAATTCCAATATAACTTTCTGTAATAGTTTTTAATTATTTTCCAATATTTTACTTAGAAGTAGGAGTTTCAATTTGATAAGCAAAATTATTTCTGTCTATTTCATATTTATATAGATTATAGGCTACTGCTTATTCTACTTTTAGAGCAAGAAATCCTTTCAACTTTTTTTCATTTTTTTCGTAATCTATGATATATAATCTTAGAATAATGTAAATCAAATAGATATTAACTACTATGTTAATAAACTAATAATGAATATATAACTAAAAAGAGAGCTATTTATTATTATTATTATTATTATTTTAACTAAATGTAAAATTAAAGTTTGCATATCCTGGGTTTTCAACCAGGTTTCTGCTGAAAATTTTTTTCCGTGGTTGTTCTCCACGACCTTTTTTTTAAAGTGGACGGCTACCACGAAGGATTCTCTTAGTTTCTTGTTCATAGTTTCTATTTATATATTCCTTACTCAGTAATCCAAAGTTTGTTTAAGTTTCTTCAGGTCCTTTATTCTTCATTGTACTTGAGTTATCTTCATTTCTTATAATGTCTTAGTAAATGATACCAAGATTAGCAGTACCAACAATTTTTATATCGTTTTTCTAATTTCTATTTAAAATTTTTTTTTTCTCCAGCATCTCAATTCTTTTGTTTATGTTTGTATCATTTTTTTCTTAATTTTACTTTTCTTAATGTTGTATTTTGTTATAATCTTCTTCTATGATCATTCTTTGTGATTAATTGAAGTTAGTTTACGACATTTCATAAAGTTAAGTTTCTGTTACTACTGAGTTTTTAATCAGTTAACTTTTGAGAATTAGCAATTCGTTATTTTAGTCTTCTATGTAATTCATTAGCTCCCAGATTTTTTCTCCTTGATTAAAAAATATCTCTTCATATTTTGCAATTTTTTCTTTCATTTTTTCGATTTCGCTTTGGAGTAAATTGTTATTTTTGGTTTCAGGGTTTTATTGTTCATTCGGACCAACCATTACTTTTCCATCTGAAGACGAGCTAGATTCTCTATCCTGTCTTTGCTTTTTTAGCTCCTCGTTCGTAACTTGTTTTCTTGTTTTTCTTTGTTATTTCTTAGAAAGACGAATGTTCTTCTCCATTTTTTTTCTACTAACACTATTTAATTACTTTAAGAGAGGTATTTATTATGAAATACTCAAATTAGTATTTAAAAGCTTATATTTCTTAATTATATAATGATTATTCCATAGGAATAACTAGATTAATTAAATGAAGAAGAGCTTTAGAAGTAAGAACAAGACTTAGAATGACTTACTTAAAAAGGTTAGGTCTATTAGGCGTAATTATATGCTAGAAAAAATTCAGTCAGAAACACTTTGCAGGAAGACAAAAACATGCTTAATGTATTAACTTCATCTCCAAAGGATTTTGGTAAGTTAGGAATAGGAATTGAACTTTATCTTGATTTTACCAAATGGCTTAGTTTCTGTTTTGTTATTATTAATATAATAAACCTTGGAAAACTAGCCATTTATTATAAGGGCTAAAGTTACGAAAAATAAGAGGCTGGAATTTTGGAAAACTTTGCTTTAGGTAATTTAGATACTGCTAAAGAACTATTAGATTTCTGAGTTTTTGATGAAGATTACGTCGAGGAATAAAATTTTAGCACCGATATTACTAAATACACATATAAGTGGTATAAAGTTAGAGGCTTAGAGATTGAAAACGTGGAAAAATCTCTTGATAAAGACGTGGAATAGTAAAGTTACGAAAAAGATTTAATAGATAAAGCTAAAGAAAGAAACCAATAAATAGGATTAATAGATTTTTCTTAATGCTTAGTATTTATTGGCTTTATGGTAATTTATCAGATCAGATTAAGTAAAAGAATTCGGAGATACAAAGAAGAAGAATTATAAGTTGAAAAATATGTTGTTTAGGTAGCCGGTTTACCGAAATAAGGAGTAAATGAATAGTAAATTAGAAATTTTTTCGAGAAATATGGAAAAATAAATGAAATAACAATAGCAAGAGAACATAAGTAACTAATTTATTACTACAACTAACTAAAGGAACTAAAATTAAAAATAGCAACTTAAGAACTTAAAGAATAAGAAGTAAAAAGAAACTTATTTTAAGGCTTAGTTAAAAAATTGCTTCGCTCTATTAAATATTTTAGAAGAGAAAAGTCTCTTTAAGCATTAAAAGATGATTTATAGAAGCTAAGAAAATAAATGAAAGAATAAATAGCAGAAGAGCGTCAAGAATAAAATGAAAGGGACATTGCTAAAGTTTTTATTATTTTTGAAGAAATAATTTCATAAGTAAAATGTTTAAAAGATTATCAAAACACTAAGTATTTTACTTATTTATAATCTCTAAATAAAAGATGAGATAGAAATCATCCTCTTTGTGTTGAAAAAGCAAAAGAACCTTCATTAATTCTATGAGAAAACTTAGATATATCATATTGAAAAGGAAAGATTAATTCCCTTATAATTTATCTTTTCTTAGTAAGTATAACGTTCTTTATTATTTTTTTAATATATCTAATAGGACTAGCAGAAAATAAAGAATTTCCAACAAAATCGGAATGTGAGTAATATTACATTACAATAAACAAGTATATTTTAAAAGATAGCAATGTAAGAATACAAGATTTAGAAAATAAATATGCTTAAGATACTTACCAATATGATAAAAATTCTAAAGGCTATTACTGCTGATGCTATTAGTAAGATCTTAGTGATATCTTACAAGGAAAATCGAACGAAGCCCAATTTTGTTCTAATTTCAGAGATGAACTACTAAATTATTAGGAGATATAAATAGGGAAAGCCTTAGCTATTGTAATTTGTAATAAAATATTGATCTGAATTTTAAAGAAGTTTGAGAAACTAAATAGAAAGTAAGATTAAGAAGAGATTATGATTAGCTAACTAAAAAAGTTGTTTATATTTTAGTATTTTAACTATGCTTTTACAATTATGTTAGTAGGAGCCTTTAGCAGGGAAGTTTTCACAAGATACTGGTATATTGATATAGGTAGAGGAATTACAATCACAATATTTGCAGCTGTTTTTATGCCATAATTGACTAAGACGATGTTTAGAATTTATCGATTTATAAAGAGAAAATGAGATACGAGAAAACAGCAAACTTAGTATGAAATGAATAAAATATTTTTAGATCCAAAGTTTGATATTGTTGAATAAGTTTCTTAATTATGTGCCATTGTATTCACAGCTTTTACTTATTCAGCAGGAATACCAATAATGATAATAATTTGTTTACTAACTACAGGTGTATTTTATTGATTTGATAAGTACATAATTTTGAAATATAACAGTAAGCCATAGAAAACATCTTATAAAATATAAAAGTAAATCTAAAAAATGTTGTGAGTAGTAATAATAATTCATGCAATAGTAACTATTTTTATTACAACCAACAAGGATATTTTCTAATAAGGATATAAAACTTGTATGAATGAGATAATAGATAACTGCTATTGATATAACTAAGATCAGTAATTATCTAAAAAGGATTTTTAAAACTCTGGAAATGATAACAAAGCATGCAGTTAGGATTGCTTAAATAAGCTAAATAATAGAAAATGTGATTAAGAGTGTAATGTTTAAGAGTGCTCTTTCGATAATTGAAATTGTTAGTGTCCTTCTACTTGTACTTTAGATTTATTAAATAATGATAGATGTGATAAAGAATGTAATTATACATCTTGTAGTAACTGAGATAATTGAAAGTGTGCATGTGTAATTAATTGTCAAAACTACTGGATAGGAGATAAATAGTGTGATTAGGTTTGTAATGTTTTAGAATGCAATTTTGATGGTGGAGATTGCCAGTGTCCTACTGCATGTACTTAAGATCTTCTAAATAACGATAAATGTGATTAAGAATGTAATATTTACCATTGCAATTGAGATAATTAAAAATGTTTATGCGCATCAAGTTGCGAAAATTTTTTGTTGGGAAATGAATATTGTGATTTAGAGTGTAATGTAGAGAAATGTAATTATGATAACGGAGATTGTATATGTATTTTTTCTTGTACTCAGGAATTACTTAGCAATGATCAATGTGATTAAGAATGTAATAATAATAATTGTCTTTGAGATAATTTAAAATGTGCTTGTGCAATTAATTGTCCAAATTCATATATCGGAGATGGAACTTGCGATTAAGAATGCTGAGTAGAAGAATGTAATGATGATGGAGGAGATTGTTTATTGTCCTTCTTCTTGCACATAAGTCTTACTCAATAATGATCAATGTGATGAAGAATGTAACTATAAAATGTGTAATAATTGAGATAATTGATAATGTACATGTGCTGTAAAATGTTCTGATTATGAAAGAGGAGATGGATAATGTGATTATGAATGCAATAAAGAAGAGTGTAATTATGATAATTGAGCCTGCTAATGCCAATATTCTTGCTCCGATGAGCTATTAGGTAACAATTAATGTGATCAAGAGTGCAATTTTGAAATATGTAATAATTGAGATAATTGAAAATGTACTTGTGCTATTGATTGTACTCCCATACCGTCTAGGAGATGAAGTTTGCGATTAAGAATGTAATTTAGAAGAATGTAATTATGACAATAGTGATTGCTCCTGTCCATGTTCTTAAGATAGATTAAATAATGAATAATGTGATGAAGAATGTGACGATGAAAATTGCAATAATTGAGATAACTGGAAATGTACTTGCTCAATTAACTGCCCTAATAAATATTTAGGGAATGGATTATGTAATTAAGGTTGTAATGTAGAAGAATGTAATTATGATAATTGAGACTGCTTATGTTCTTCTTAATGTACTTTAGAATTATTAAATAATAACTAGTGTGATGAAGAGTGTAATTATAAATCATGCAATTGAGACAACTTTTAATGTTAGTGTGCATTAGGCTGTCCAGACTCTTATCGAGGAGATAGAGAATGTGATTTAAGATGTAACATTGAGCAATGTAATTACGACGATGGAGACTGTATTTGGTCCTCCATCTTGTACTTAAGAATCATTAAACAATGATAAATGTGATTAAGAGTGTAACACATATAATTGTAGTTATGATAATTGAAAAATGTACTTGTACTCCTTTCTGTAGAGAAATATGGAATTAAAACGGATTATGTAATTAAGAATGCAATGTAGAAGAATGCAATTATGATGGAGCAGATTGTTAATGTCCTTCTTCTTGTACATAAGATTTATTAAATAATGATAAATGTGATTAAAATGTAATTATAATTCTTGTAATTATTATGATAACTGAAAATGCACTTGTTCTATTAATTGCAAAGAAAATTGATTAGGAAATGAAAAATGTTAATAAGATTGTAATGTAGAAGATTGCAATTATGATGGAGGAGATTGCTAATGTCCTCCTTTTTGTACTTAAGAGTTATTAAATAATAATTAATGTGATTAAGAATGTAACTATCAAACTTGTAATAACTGAGATAATTGAAATTGTACTTGTGCTATAAATTGTCCAGATTAGTTATGGGAAAATAAAAAATGTGATTAAGAATGCAATTAAGTAGAGTGTAATTTTGATAATGGAGATTGCTTATGTCCTTAAGCATGTATTACTAAAATTGGAGATAACTAATGTGACTATGAATGTGATCAAAATTGGTGTTTTTACGACTATAATGATTGTTGATGTTCTAAGTTTTGTCATATTTCGCTTTTAGATAATTCAATTTGTAATCCTGAATGTTATAATTCTTACTGTAATTTTGATAATACTGATTGTTTTTGCCCTGATTAATGTATATCTTTAATGCACAATGGAGTCTGTGATCAATCTTGTAAATTAATAGGTTGCAATTGAGATAGCTATGAATGTGAATGCTCTATTGGATGTAATGGTACTAAACTAGGAAATTAATAGTGTGATTTGTTTTGTTTAACTAATGTATGTTACTATGATTATGGTGATTGTGAATGTTCGTACCTTTGCTAAGATTATTACTTAGGAGATGGTTTCTGTGATTTCTAATGTGATGTAAAAGATTGTAATTATGATTATGGAGATTGTGAATGTGATACAGGTTTGTGGGCTAAGTTAGTTATTTAATCAAATTTGTGATTATTAATGTTAAGTTTAAAAACTGCTTTTTCGATTATTTTGACTGTTAAAATAGTTCTATTTGTTTAATCCCTAATTTAGATTACTGCTCTCAATAATGTTAAAGTGATTGAATTAATGATGAAATATGTGATTATGATTGTTATAACTTAAACTGCTCTTATGATGGATAAGATTGTGCTTTTTAAAATCGTTATTAAGATAATTGTACTTGCAATTAATTACTTAGATATAATAAAAATTGTGATTCTTAATGCCTAACCAAGGAATGTCATTATGATTGACCAGATTGTAGTTACTAAAAGTGTAGTTAAAATTGTTATTGATCATGAGTTTACGATGGTTAATGTGATATCTCTTGTAATGTTAGTTCTTGTGATTATGATGGAGGAGATTGTATAAATGGTGTGAAAGGAATTAAAGTTAATGATGATATATGCGAGTAGAAAGGATGCCCTAAATATTGAAAAGGAGATAAAATGTGCGATTAGAAATGTAATATACCTGAATGTAATAATGATAATGGAGATTGTTCTAACTGTACTTGCTCTAAAATATAATAGGAAACAATGAATGTGACAAAGAATGCTTTACAATAGATTGTAAATTCGATGCAGGAGATTGTGATCATTAGTTAACTTACTGAAATCTTTGTGCATAAAAAGGCTGCATTAACTAAAACATCTAAAACTTAGTATGTAACCAAGAGTGTAATTTAATAGAATGCAATTATGATAATTTTGAGTGCATAGATAGTGATATCAAGATTAAGTAGCAAAAGTGTCTAGAAACAGGCTGTTAAAGCATATCATTTTTATATAATGGTAATATGTGACTAGAAATGTAATAATGAGCAGTGTAGTTATGATGGAAATGATTGTAAGTATGTCCAAACAAAATACAGAAAACAATGTAAATTTTGAAACTTATAAAGATGTGCTCAAAATAACTCGTTATGAGACAGATTGAATTTTATATCAGGAAATTTAATGTTTATTATTATAGTTGTTATAATAATATATTAGATTACATTACGAGTGTTTAAAAAAATAAAGAGAGAGTAATTTATTCAGAAAATGGAAGAAACAAAGTTTGAAAGTTACTCATAAGGTAATATTTTTAAATTTAGTGAAGAACAAAATTCAGAAATAAGCACTAAACTCATATGAAATTGAAAGCAATCCTAAATACTTGTAAATTAAGCTCTCTATTTTGAAAGAAATCTAGCAGATAGAATAAGAAAGTTAAAGTGTTTCCTAATTTCAATTACATAGCTGCTAAAAAGTAAAATCTAATTAAATTTTAAGTGAGTTGGACGTATAACATAAAGAAGAAATGTTGAATACTTCGAAAGATGAAACAAAAGAATTTGATAAATAGTAATAACTAAATATATCTTTTAAAAAATAGAGAAATAAGACTGAAAGTTTGAATTAGATCTAGCTTAAAATTTCTAGTAAAACTAATCTTAAATAGATTAAGTAAATACCATTTAAAATGATATTTATAATCAATCTTAGCAAGGAAAACTTTAAATATCAAAAAGAGATGAAGAAGAAAAAGAGGAGCAAGTATGAATTTATCTCATTAAGTATATATTTATATTAATATAAATATTTTAATCTATTTAAAATACAAGAGCATATATTTATTTGTTTTTATAACTTGTATGAGTCATCTGAGCATTAATTTTTATCATTTTATTTGTCTTTAATAAATGTTTTTCATTTTTGGTTTGTATAAATACAAGTATTTCTAGATAATATTTGGTATAAATTTATTTTTAAATTTTTTTTTACTAGAATTTTATATTTTTTCAAACCTAAAACTTTTCCCCCTTTATATAAAATTTATTAATTCTATGTATTTAATTTAAAATCTATACATAAAGAAGAAAGTATATGGAATAGCTCTTATCAACTAAGTTAATTTATATTTGATTGCTAATAATGCCTTGCATTTTAAAGCGATTTCACTAACTGAATATAATCTTAGAATTTTTATTAATTATTGAAGAATAACCAAATGAAAGCGTCCTTGGAATTATCTATTTTAAATCTTTTTTTAATTTTATGAGATTTAAATATTTTTATTTAAGATCAGATATAGGCTACCATCGTGAAGATTATGTAATAATTATTTTTTTAATATCTAAGATATTAAGAGAATTCTACTGTAGAATTTGAATATAGCTTAAATTGGTTTATTTTAGTAGCTATATACTCATTTTATAAAATTTTTCTTTTTAGCAAATCATTTATACAGCTCCATTTTTTTAATTACACATTTTTACTGTAACACATGATTCTATATTTAAACCATATTAAGTCTAGCAAATAGGATTATTAAATCTAACAGTGATATTCACTTTCTATTTTAAGCAAATAAAGAAACTTCCTATAGCTTTTAAGTTATTCTCAATCTTTTTTCTAACATTTAACTAATTTTACTAAAATATAATAATACACTAATATCTAATAAACTTGAACACCTTTCAATTAAATCTAGAAGTTCACTTTTAGTTATTTTTATAATTTTTTCAAACTAACTGAATATGCTTATAGATTTTAATCCTTGTCCTATTTTTCTTATATCTTTTTAAAATTAATCATTATAAATTTCAGAGATATTTATCTAATTTTACTTAGGTAGTTAAGATGATAATGGATTTACTTATAACAACCAAAAAATTTAGAATTTTTGGTAAAAAATAGCATTTTCGTTTCTTTATCTTAGCTATCTAAAGAAATATTAGTGCTAATTTATTTCCCTTAGTAATTTCCTTTTCTTTCTTATTATAATTGGTACTTTGTTATAACTTGCTTGATGTAAAATTTATTTAGCTTTACCTATCTTTTTAATTTATTCACTCTAACTAACAAATTTTGAAATTTTTCCAAAAATATGATTTAAGAAAACTTTTATTTTGCTTATATTCAACTTCTAATATCAGAATACTTAACTACAAAAAATATACTAATAGACAGTTTATTTTGCATAATTTGCTATTGACAGTGGATTTCTACTAATTTGTACTACTTTTCAGTTAAGTTTAATTGAGTTGCTAAAGAGTCTTAAATAAATTAAAGGAATATGTAGAGATTTTCTATTAAAAAGGAAAATGAAATTCTATTATAATTTAGTTAGCATTAATTCTTATAACTGAACTTTCTCTGTTTTATAGTTTAATAGCATTCACCTAGAATCTTAATTTTTCCAATAAAGTCAGAATTTAATGTATTATATTACAGCTAACTCACCTCTTCAAAAATAATATTGCATTAGAATTAAGATTCAGAAATAGATTATGCACTTTAATCTTTTAATACAACTACAATTCTTATTTCATCCTATGCTACTAAAACTCTTCGTCGATAGTATAAAAGCGGAATTTGAAGAGATTAGCAATACAAAAGACAAACGGGAATCAGCATTTGATGCAACTAATTAATAACTTGAAATCTATTAAGTTTAAGTAATTTAATAGAAAATGAAATGTATAATAGATCAAAAACATTTATACTTTAATATTTTATTTTAACTTTTACAATTAAGATAAATCATTAATTTAATAGGAAAGCTTTTATAACACTTTGATGTATAAATATAGGAAAATAATAATGATAACAATAAAATAACTTAAAGTGAGATTAATTAAGTATTCAAAAATTCATTTTTTGATGAAGATAAACAAGTAGGAGTCATTATGTTTATCAATAAACATATTTAGTCAGAATTATGTGTCTTATAATAATTTATATAATGAAAATTGTTATAACTCATTGATTTTATAAATAAGACATTTAAAATTAAATTTAAAAAACGATAAAATGATATAAAATAATAACTTAAATATATAAATGCTCCTTACAGCAATAAGGTTCATACTCATATTAAAATTTATAACTAATAACAGGAATTCTTATTTAAAAAGTATTTAGATATTCATTACTTGAATGAGATTTCTCTAAATTTACTTTATCTTTCAATTTTCAGGTAAACGAGTAAATTTTATATAGGAAATAGTGAAAATTAACTTATCTAATGATTTATATGCTCATAAAATGATATATAAATTAATATAAATTAATTTGTAATTCTGAAGGCAATACAATTTATACCATATTTCATTAAATGTTTGGCGATTAATGGAGGTATTTCAACCTCTTTTCAATCAACCTCTAAATTGCTATAGAGGTAATAGTTTGTAAATATCTACATTACTTCATCTTGCTATGCATATGGTTCTTGAATTACTCTTTCGCCTAAATAGAACTTGGTATCGTTTTTCTTGTAAAATGTTTCCAAATTTGTAACTATATAATATTTTACTTTTTCTTTTTTATTATATCTAATGTTGCTTCTTCTTTTGTTCTCCAATTTGTTTTCAGTTTCGTCACTCTTCATTGAAGTTGTTAAAATTCTTGCATTTTCCCTCAGATATGTTCTAGTGCTAAAGTAATGTATCTTTTTATTCCTCGCTTAGGCTTAAATCTTGAGTTCTCCTTCGATTATCATTAGATCACTTCAATATTCTCTTAGTGCCATTTAAAACAGCAATTTGTCTGATTTTCTTCTATTTTTTCTATTTTGTTGTCCAATTCTTTCTGCTTTGATTGCTAGTTTTGTTATTAACAGTTCTAGCACTGTGAAATACTTAAAAGGTATTAAGGTCTCTTTCTAAGACCATGATTTGATTCTATTATCTCTACAGATTAAAATTTTTCCATTAATTTCTTATTGCCTTCTTTCACCTTTTTGATCTTTTACTTCTAATCCAGAATTACTTTAATTAGCTAAACTTAGTTTATTTCTGCTTGGTGGTGAAATCAGAAACTCTAATTCTTAAGCTTTTCTTCAGGATTGGTAGTCTCACTTTGATGGGTGACCTTCTTATGTACCTTTTTCTTGATCCTGCTCTCTAGAATATCATCAGCTGCTGCTTTTTTGGAGCCGCAAAAGTTCTGAATTTTTGATATATGTATTTTAATAGAATATAGCTAAATTTGATTATTCTTTTATAAAAATTATTATTAATTAGTAAAATTGCTTAGATGTAGGATATCCCTTAACATATTATTATTCTTTGAAATATTCTATCAGAAAATTAATAAATAGGAATGTAGTTTTAATTGAAATTACTGTAAACTTAGTTAAATAAAAGAGGAAACTAGTGTTAAGTTTGAAATATTTATCAACATTCTCTCATTACCTCTCTGTAGGATAGAGTCAGTTTTATATTAGGTATTTTAATGTTAGTTATAATAGCTATTGTTTTCTTATAATATATTACATTGCTTCCACTTAAAGAAACAATATTAAAAAATAGTTAAATAAATAGAAAAGCTAAATTTGAAAGGTTTTCTTAAGGAATTATATTTATACTTTGATGAAAGATAAATTCAGAGGTAATTAAGAAATTTTTCTATTTATCCTTAAGTAATAAAACGCTTTAGTAGATATATAACTATATAGAAATAACCAAATACTTAAAAAGTGACAAGAATCTAATAATCTATTTAAGAAACTAAAAGATTTAATTGAATAATTGAAATCATTTTTTAGAAACTATTAAAGTAGTTCAAGCAATTAGACATATATTCTTTTATCACTCGTTAACTAAAATAATAGTTATTTTTTAAAGTTAATTTACCTTCGTTTTTTTGCTTATCATAGTATAAATAAAAAATAAATCTCTCATAGAAAATATTTTATTCCGTTGCTGTTTTATATACAATATCTTTGCATTCATCTTAAGCTAATAATGAAATAAATTTCAAATAATACCTTTATGGTTAATAATAGCTTTAATTACACTGGTTTACTAGGTTTTAATTTAAAATTTTAAATAAATAGACACTAATTTAATTTTTAATAAGTTATCTTTAGTTTGAGATTTTTAATGTATGCATATAATTTTATACTCCTCATTGTAGCTTATTAAGATAATATAATTTACTAGCAAACTTAAGTGACTAATTTGAATGTAAGTAACTATTAATAAACGTTTTGTTTATTAATAATTAAGTTTAATAAATATATAAACAGAAAACTTAAGATATCTTTGAAATATTTAATTTATTAATTATAAGAATAAAATATTTTATAGTTCTTCTTCAAATTGGAACTAATTAACTAATTAGTTCTTAAGTCTCTTTATAAAAACTTTTTATCTATATCAAAGTTTTTTATATGAGTTTTGATTCAATTTTTCTTTCCAATTTTTTCCCTTTAGTAATTAATAACTTTTTGTATATTTTATTATTTTTACTCATATTGAATGAAGTTTAATTTTAAGATTATTCAGTTTAAGATTTCGTTTCTATAAATTTCTATCTTCTATTATTTGTTTAATTATTTAATCTTCATTTAACTTCCTTTATGAATCTTATAGATTGATTATTGAAGTTTTTAGATGAACATATTAAGTCCAGAATTATTTAATCATTCTTTAGATTTATTATTTAAAATTTAACTTTTTCTCCTAATTTTTCTTGGAAATTTTTTTAGGATGAATTTCATATTAATCTCCTTTCTTTAACTTAAGTAATTTATACGCAATAAATAAAAGAGTCCAAATAATTATAAATTTTGTTCATCTCTTTAATTAATTTCGTAGTCTTTATGCGTATTTTCTTCCTTTTCATTTTCTAAAATATTTCTAAATCTTAGCTTGAAGCTTTCCTAGACTTTATTTGAATATTATTCTAATTTTTTTGGATTTTTTTATAATTAATAACTGCGCTTCAATAGTTGTTTAGTAAATCAAATAAAAATATTTATCTATTATTGAATTTTATTTTTCTTTAAGATCTGATACCTTTTTCTAGTCAACATACTGTTTATCTAAGATGCTAAATATTTTCAATAGCATCTTTCATTTTCTATCTGCTTCGTTTATTAAAATTCTTTTGAAATTCTGTTATGATTCATTATAAAATTAGTTAGTTTGTTCTATATTTTCTTTCTTTAAGTAATTCTATCTTTAATCATGACTTAATGTTCCTTAATTTTAAAATTATTTTTCACATATTATCTACTTTTAAACAAACGAACTTCTTTTTAAGAAGTTCAAATCTAAAATTCTATTTGCTCTAATTCAAATTCAAATAGCTTGCTTGGATAATTATATCACATAGTTTAGTATTTTTTTAGAATCATATCTTGTAATGAAGTCCGAATTTATAATGCATAAAATTCTTTTGCTTTTTTGCCATGCTTCTAAAATTAAGTTTCTTCTAGCAAAGTTAGACTTTAAAACTCTAAAGTTAAAAATTTCTCATCTGCTCCTCTAGATATTGTCTCTAATATCTTTTACCTTCCATTTTAATCTTGCTTTAAATTTTACTTTTTTAGCCGTTTTCCGAAGCAATGATTCTCCTAAAATTGATTGGATAAAGACCATTAAATTATTTTATTAAGTCTTTTAGTTGGGTTCATTCTAAATGAGTTCCAATATAAGATATAATTACAAAATTTAAGTCACTCAAACTTTTAGTTTTTTAGCTTTTCCCAACCTAATTAATGTTTCTATCTTTTTACTGAAGTTTTCTACAATCATCCATTTTAAATTTTAGGGTTCTTTACTCTTTCGTTTTTTCATTTTCAATTTTGGTTTTCGATTGTTGGTGCTTTATCTAATTCAATCAAACTTAATCTTTGATGATAATAAAGATTTGCGTTTATCAAAAAAATTACATATTCATTTAAAAATCTAGCGTCTGTTTTATAAGTTATATCAAAGATAGGCTTATAGAAATAATTCTAGGTATTTAGGCTTTCTTATCAAGCAGACATGAAATTTAACTTCTTTTTTTAAGTTGCTACAATTCAGCCAATTTAAATATAAAACTAAAATTTAAGTTTCTTTATTTCCTTATCTGTTTACTAGATTAAGCAATTTTTATACTGAAATATGAATGAAATATGTAAAGTTTGAATTCCTTGCAAATCTTATTAGAGGTATTATTATTTAAATAAGCGTTTATTTATCTAAATTAATTAATTAACACTTATTATTAATCCTTCAAATATACTTCCTAAACTAAACGATTGTAAAGACTTCTTTATATAATAATTAATGAGAGCTAAACCTTAAAAGTTGCTGCTTTTTTATTCAGACTCACATTACTCTATAATTAACTTCTATTATATAATTCCATTATCTCTATGATTAACTAAGTATCTAAAATACTAATAAAGCTTAGAATCTATTTTTATAGCTAAACTATTTTACTAGGATATTCTATCATTTTTCTAGTCTTAATTATTACATAACTCATTTAGAAGTTCTTCTACTGATTTCCCGATTCTTTTTTCAAGTAAAAGATAAAACTTTCATTGATTGGTGCAAATTTCCTAGTTAATTAAGAAAATATCTTTATCCTATATCTCAAAATCTTCTATCCTTTTTATATAATTAAGAATATTTGTTAATTAATAAGATTAAATCTATTAAGTGAG
This sequence comes from Loxodes magnus, assembly GCA_946699065.1. NCBI lineage: Eukaryota > Ciliophora > Karyorelictea > Loxodida > Loxodidae > Loxodes > Loxodes magnus. The sequence goes on along the minus strand of CAMPDV010002969.1, from coordinate 5,594 downwards.
GCTATTTAATTAGCAGAGCAATATTATAAAAAAGAGGGATACTTATCTATTACTATTAGATTATATAACTATTAAGGATTAGCTTTTACACTTTATATTAATATATTATATCTTTCTTTATAACTACTTTAAAGATTAAGATAAGCTCTATCAAAATTATTTAGTCTCTAGTTACCATTTTTATTTCCTTTTATTAAACTGCATGTCATAACTTTAGACTGCAAAACGTTTTCACAAGTTCAAAGTTGTTAGTTTTACTATTCTTTTTTTGCTCTAAAGTCTGCTATATACAAATTGTTGTCCAGCATATAATTTATAACAATCAAAGTATTTTCTCTCTAGTAGTATCGTAAAGGTAATAAAGTACTTCTGAAAATAAAGCTTTCTCAAAGAGCTACTGCTTTAATCTGATTAATATATATGATCTTGCATATGCTATAAAAGCTTTTAGATAATTTCCTTTTATTAGTCTCATTTCAGAACTATTTTCTGAATTGATGTCTTCCAAAAACTTTAATTTGATAATACTTAAATTCAAAAGTTAAGATAAAATAAGTAATACTTTATCATTATTAGTGAAGAGTATTTTTAGAATAAACTTAACAAATATATGAAGCTATTTACGAAAGAGATTAATAAATAATAAATGAAACTCGTTTATATCAAAATAAAACCTCAAAAATATTAAAATTTAGATTGTTTAAACAAAAATATAGTACAGATGACAGATGATATTGAATAGATCTAAGATAATACTGTAAAATACAGCAGACATTTTCATAATAAAAAGATTTACTAATAATAGATAAAGTTATACTTTAGTAACTTGTAAGAAAGAGATAATTCAGAATGTAAATAGACAGATAAGCAAGTGTAAAAGGATTAAGATAGAATTAAAATTAAAGAATGTTGGAAAAATATTTTAGTTGTCTAATTATAATTATAGTTAGAAATCATAGGGAAACCATAATTTAGATCCAAATTCATGAAAGAAACGCATTTGTTGGTTTATTCGAACTTGGCAAGGTCTTGGTTTATGCATTTGGGGATATATATTCAATAATCAAGGTCTTGCTTACAGAAATTTATCAGCATAATATTTCAATAATGTCATTTAAGAAACCTTTCAGAGTAAATAGTAAGACAAGAGATTAATAAACTTTAAACATTCCAAGATAATCATTACAGATAAAAATAGAAATTTAGACATATGAAATACCATAAATATTTAAGAAAAATAAATGAAGATACAAGGAATTATTTACATTTAAAATATTAAGCCCCTATACACTATATCTTTAATATTTAGAAATATGAATATAAAATATCTCTAAAAAAGATTAAATCAATTAAAAATAAACTAAAGAAATTATGTCTTATATCGAATATTTGAAAATCTAGTTTTAATTAAGTCCTACTGCAACACAATGAGATATAGTTAGATAAATAGCGTAAAAAATCATAAACACAAATAATATGGAAAAAAATAAACATAGTTAAATATATGAAATAAGAGAATTTATATTTAATCTATTTATTCTTATAATACTTAGACTAATTTTTCATTAAATTTATCTTTAAATAGATAGTCAATTAACTACAATACAAATTTAATAAGTATGCTATTTTATTAACTACCTATTATAGCATCTTAGATATATTAAATAAGCATTTACTATATTTGGCTTAATTAGTAAGCAATATCTTATCTACTACAGTAATAAAGTTTTAACTTATAAGCATTAATTTTTACAAAGTAAATAGATTTACACTTTGTGTTATTTTAAGGTTTCAATTATAGAGTTTAGTTTTTTATAAATAATCTAGCCTTTTATTCAATCATTTCATTTAATACCTTTGTTTGTTTCATATTACTCGTTTTATCTTCTTAAACGCAATATCTTATAATATTTTTATTATATAGTTACTAGTAATTAAATGTATAAAGTAACTTACTTATGTACTTGCTTTAGTTATCTTTCTGAATTAAATGTAATTACTTATACAAGTTTAACTTATTTTAATTCTTTTAACTTGATAATTAACCTAAATTTATATAAGCTAATGCTTATTTATTTTTAAGTATTACTAAGGCATTAATTTGTCTTAGCTATTTGCTATCATTGAAGAAAATCAAAATTTTATCACTCTTGTTTTCTTTTTAATTACTGTGTATAAGTAAAAATTAATGGTATTAATTAGCTTTATATATTACTGTATATGATACATTGAGCATTCTAATTTGAAAATAATTAATTATAGGGCGAGGAATTTTTACTTAAATTAAGAGTTACTTGCATGGTTAAAATTAATGTGAAGAGAAACAAAATTAAAATCCTAATATTTTATAAAATAACAGCTTTTAGTTCTTATTGTTACTTTAATACTTATTATACCTACTTTACTTACCTTTAAACTTGAACTTAAACCTTTTTATTATTTTGACAGATACTCTTTAGTGTTTTTTTCTAAACTCTAATTATTAATTTTATATACTTTCAAAATTGCGGAATCTAAAGTAAATACCTCAATTAATCTAGGAAATTATTGACTAAGATTATAGGATATTAAGATTAAGGAATGTCTAAATTTCCTTTTTATATCAAACTTGATTCTAAATAGAGTTTTATGATTTTTCAACAGCAGATATTAGGATTTATTGTAGCAATATTTTATTATATAGGTTCTCTTTTTTTCGTTTTTCTTCCTATCCTTTTATTGTTCTACTACAAGAGTTATTATTCATAATTAAGAAGTAATAAGGTCTTTCATAGTTTATTTAAAAGAAGAACCATCTTCCAATATCTTGATTTTCCTGTTTTCTCTCAAGTTGATTAAATTAGTTCAAAAATATAAATTCCCAGAGTCTACAGTTGTTTGATTGAATATTCTATTGATTATATGGAATATTATTCTTATATCTAATATGTTTAAATAACTTTATTTAGTATCATATCTCATGCTATTAACCTCTACCAATATTCTTAGCATCTCACTTCATATCCATATTAAATTTATTTAGGCAAATTAATAATAATAAGCAAATCTAATGAAGATCAATTAAGCTACCAACTTGAGGATGCTAAAATCATTATTTTAGATACTATGAAAGTCTAATTTCTAGAAGCTTACCTAGTTTTAGTTATAATTGAGGAGTTCATTTTAAAGGACCATTAATTAAAATGCCTATTAAGAAAAGCTATTTAAGTAAGTAAGCTTATTATTAACTCAGATAGACTTAGCTATATTTTAAAGCATTCTAGGTACTTAAAGAAATAATCTTAAACATAACAATCAATAAATTTATAAAAGCTTGTAACTGAATAAAACAAATATATTCCTAATTTGTTTAGATTAAACATCAGTCTATATATTAAAGCATAGGTATTTATAATCTATAAAAGAGAATATTTAAATAGAAGATATATAATTTAAATTAAACTAATAACTAATATATAGCTATATTCAGAATCTTTTTTAAAACACTTAAATTCAGATTCAAACATTTAACTTTCTTAATTATATAATGATTATTCCATAAAACTAGCTTGATAATCTAAATGAAGAACAGCTTTAGAAGAAAGAACAAGATTTAGAATGACTTACTTAAAAAGGCTAAATCTATTAGGCGTAATTATATGCTAAAAAAAAATTCAGTCAGAAACACTTTGTAGGAACACAAAAACATGCTTAATGCATTAACTTTCATCTCCAAAGGATTTTGGTAAGTTAGGAATAGGAATTGAACTTTATCTTGATTTTACCAAATGGCTTAGTTTCTGTTTTGTTATTATTAATATAATAAACCTTGGAAAACTACCCATTTATTATAAGGGCTAAAGTTACGAAAAATAAGAGGCTGGAATTTTAGAAAGCTTTGCTTTAGGTAATTTAGATTACTGCTAAAGAAATAATAGACTTCTTTGCTTTTGATGAGGATTATGTAAAGGAATAAAATTTGAGTACAGATATTACTAAATACACATATAAGTGATATAAAGTTAGAGGCTTAGAGATTGAAAACGTGGAAAAATCTCTTGATAAAGACGTGGAATAGTAAAGTTACGAAAAAGATTTAATAGATAAAGCTAAAGAAAGAAACCAATAAATAGGATTAATAGATTTTTTCTTAATGCTTAGTATTTATTGGCTTTATGGTAATTTATCAGATCAGATTAAGTAAAAGAATTCGGAGATACAAAGAAGAAGTATTATAAGTTGAAAAATATGCTGTTTAGGTAGCCGGTTTACCGAAATAAGGAGTAAATGAATAGTAAATTAGAAATTTTTTCGAGAAATATGGAAAAATAAATGAAATAACAATAGCAAGAGAACATAAGTAACTAATTTATTACTACAACTAACTAAAGGAACTAAAATTAAAAATAGCAACTTAAGAACTTAAAGAATAAGAAGTAAAAAGAAACTTATTTTTAAGGCTTAGTTAAAAAAATTGCTTCGCTCTATTAAATATTTTAGAAGAGAAAAGTCTCTTTAAGCATTAAAAGATGATTTATAGAAGCTAAGAAAATAAATGAAAGAATAAATAGCAGAAGAGCGTCAAGAATAAAATGAAAGGGACATTGCTAAAGTTTTTATTATTTTTGAAGAAATAATTTCATAAGTAAAATGTTTAAAAGATTATCGAAGCACTAAGTATTTTACTTATTTATAATCTCTAAATAAAAGATTGAGATAGAAATCATCCTCTTTGTGTTGAAAAAGCAAAAGAACCTTCATTAATTTCTATGAGAAAACTTAGATATATCATATTGAAAAGGAAAGATAGATTCCCTTATAATTTATCTTTTCTTAGTGAGCATAATATTCTTAACTATTTTTATTATATATCTAATAGGACTAGCAGAAAATAAAGAATTTCCAACAAAATCGGAATGTGAGTAATATTACATTACAATAAACAAGTATATTTTAAAAGATAGCAATGTAAAAATACAAGATTTAGAAAATAAATATGCTTAAGATACTTACCAATATGATAAAAATTCTAAAGGCTATTACTGCTGATTGTCATTAGTAAGATCTTAGTGATATCTTACAAGGAAAATCGAACGAAGCCCAATTTTGTTCTAATTTCAGAGATGAACTACTAAATTATTAGGAGATATAAATAGGGAAAGCCTTAGCTATCGTAATTTGTAATAAAATATTGATCTGAATTTTAAAGAAGCTAGAAAAACTAAATAGAAAGTAAGATTAAGAAGAGATTATGATTAGCTAACTAAAAAAGTTGTTTATATTTTAGTATTTTAACTATGCTTTTACAATATAGTTAGTAGGAGCCTTTAGCAGGGAAGTTTTCACAAGATACTGGTATATTGATATAGGTAGAGGAATTACAATCACAATATTTGCAGCTGTTTTTATGCCATAATTGACTAAGACGATGTTTAGAATTTATCGATTTATAAAGAGAAAAATGAGATACGAGAAAACAGCAAACTTAGTATGAAATGAATAAAAATATTTTTAGATCCAAAGTTTGATATTGTTGAATAAGTTTCTTAATTATGTGCCATTGTATTTACAGCTTTTACTTATTCAGCAGGAATACCAATAATGATAATAATTTA
>CAMPDV010002968.1:0-48952 GCA_946699065.1 Loxodes magnus | reverse complement strand
CTTTTCTAAATACTTATTACTTCTCAAAGCATACTCCTTAAAACTGAAATTCTATCTTCTTTTCTTACTTTACTTCTTCACTATTCTAAATATTTTTTACTTCTCAAAGCATACTCCTTAAAACTGAAATTCTATCTTCTTTTCTTACTTCACTTATTCACCTTTTCTAAATACTTATTACTTCTCAAAGCATACTCCTTAAAACTGAAATTCTATCTTCTTTTCTTACTTTATTTATTCACCTTTTCAAAATACTTATTTCTTCTCAAAGCATACTCCTTAAAACTGAAATTCTATCTTCTTTTCTTACTTTACTTATTCACTTTTCTAAATACTTTTTACTTCTCAAAGCATACTCCTTAAAACTGAAAATTCTATCTTCTTTTCTTACTTTACTTCTTCGCTTTTCTAAATACTTTTTACTTCTCAAAGCATACTCCTTAAAACTGAAATTCTATCTTCTTTTCTTACTTTAATTCTTGACTTTTAAAATACTTATTTCTTCTCAAAGCATACTCCTTAAAACTGAAATTCTATCTTCTTTTCTTACTTTAATTCTTGACTTTTAAAATACTTATTTCTTCTCAAAGCATATTCCTTAAAACTGAAATTCTATCTTCTTTTCTTACTTTACTTATTCACCTTTTCTAAATACTTATTACTTCTCAAAGCATACTCCTTAAAACTGAAATTCTATTTTCTTTTCTTACTTTACTTATTCACTTTTCTAAATACTTTTTACTTCTCAAAGCATACTCCTTAAAACTGAAATTCTATCTTCTTTTCTTACTTTACTTATTCACTTTTCTAAATACTTATTACTTCTCAAAGCATACTCCTTAAAACTGAAATTCTATCTTCTTTTCTTACTTTATTTATTCACCTTTTCAAAATACTTATTTCTTCTCAAAGCATACTCCTTAAAACTGAAATTCTATCTTCTTTTCTTACTTTACTTATTCACTTTTCTAAATACTTTTTACTTCTCAAAGCATACTCCTTAAAACTGAAATTCTATCTTCTTTTCTTACTTTACTTATTCACTTTTCTAAATACTTTTTACTTCTCAAAGCATATTCCTTAAAACTGAAATTCTATTTTCTTTTCTTACTTTACTTCTTCACTATTCTAAATACTTTTTACTTCTCAAAGCATACTCCTTAAAACTGAAATTCTATCTTCTTTTCTTACTTTAATTCTTGACTTTTCTAAATACTTATTACTTCTCAAAGCATACTCCTTAAAACTGAAATTCTATCTTCTTTTCTTACTTTACTTATTCACTTTTCTAAATACTTTTTACTTCTCAAAGCATACTCCTTAAAACTGAAATTCTATTTTCTTTTCTTACTTTACTTCTTCACCTTTTCAAAATACTTATTTCTTCTCAAAGCATACTCCTTAAAACTGAAATTCTATCTTCTTTTCTTACTTTACTTCTTCACTATTCTAAATATTTTTTACTTCTCAAAGCATACTCCTTAAAACTGAAACTCTACCTTCTTTTCTTACTTTACTTCTTCGCTTTTCTAAATACTTTTTACTTCTCAAAGCATACTCCTTAAAACTGAAATTCTATCTTCTTTTCTTACTTTAATTCTTGACTTTTAAAATACTTATTTCTTCTCAAAGCATACTCCTTAAAACTGAAATTCTATCTTCTTTTCTTACTTTAATTCTTGACTTTTAAAATACTTATTTCTTCTCAAAGCATATTCCTTAAAACTGAAATTCTATCTTCTTTTCTTACTTTACTTATTCACCTTTTCTAAATACTTATTACTTCTCAAAGCATACTCCTTAAAACTGAAATTCTATTTTCTTTTCTTACTTTACTTATTCACTTTTCTAAATACTTTTTACTTCTCAAAGCATACTCCTTAAAAACTGAAATTCTATCTTCTTTTCTTACTTTACTTATTCACTTTTCTAAATACTTTTTACTTCTCAAAGCATACTCCTTAAAACTGAAATTCTATCTACTTTTCTTACTTTACTTATTCACTATTCTAAATATTTTTTACTTCTCAAAGCATACTCCTTAAAACTGAAAGTCTATCTCTTTTCTTACTTTAATTCTTGACTTTTAAAATACTTATTTCTTCTCAAAGCATACTCCTTAAAACTGAAATTCTATCTTCTTTTCTTACTTTACTTATTCACCTTTTCAAAATACTTATTACTTCTCAAAGCATACTCCTTAAAACTGAAATTCTATCTTCTTTTCTTACTTTACTTCTTCACTTTTCTAAATACTTATTACTTTCTAAGCATACTCCTTAAAATTGAAATTCTATCTTCTTTTCTTACTTTATTTATTCACCTTTTCAAAATACTTATTTCTTCTCAAAGCATACTCCTTAAAACTGAAATTCTATCTTCTTTTCTTACTTTAATTCTTGACTTTTAAAATACTTATTTCTTCTCAAAGCATACTCCTTAAAACTGAAATTCTATCTTCTTTTCTTACTTTAATTCTTGACTTTTAAAATACTTATTACTTCTCAGAGCATACTCCTTAAAACTGAAATTCTATCTTCTTTTCTTACTTTAATTCTTGACTTTTAAAATACTTATTTCTTCTCAAAGCATACTCCTTAAAACTGAAATTCTATTTTCTTTTCTTACTTTACTTATTCACTTTTCTAAATACTTTTTACTTCTCAAAGCATACTCCTTAAAACTGAAATTCTATCTTCTTTTCTTACTTTAATTCTTGACTTTTAAAATACTTATTTCTTCTCAAAGAATACTCCTTAAAACTGAAATTCTATCTTCTTTTCTTACTTTACTTATTCACTTTTCTAAATACTTTTTACTTCTCAAAGCATACTCCTTAAAACTGAAATTCTATCTTCTTTTCTTACTTTACTTATTCACCTTTTCAAAAATACTTATTTCTTCTCAAAGCATACTCCTTAAAACTGAAATTCTATCTTCTTTTCTTACTTTACTTATTCACTTTTCTAAATACTTATTACTTCTCAAAGCATACTCCTTAAAACTGAAATTCTATCTTCTTTTCTTACTTTACTTATTCACCTTTTCAAAATACTTATTTCTTCTCAAAGCATACTCCTTAAAAACTGAAATTCTATCTTCTTTTCTTACTTTACTTATTCACCTTTTCTAATACTTATTACTTCTCAAAGCATACTCCTTAAAACTGAAAGTCTATCTCTTTTCTTACTTTAATTCTTGACTTTTCAAAATACTTATTTCTTCTCAAAGCATACTCCTTAAAACTGAAATTCTATCTTCTTTTCTTACTTTACTTATTCACTATTCTAAATATTTTTTACTTCTCAGAGCATACTCCTTAAAACTGAAAGTCTATCTCTTTTCTTACTTTACTTCTTCACTATTCTAAATATTTTTTACTTCTCAAAGCATACTCCTTAAAACTGAAATTCTATCTTCTTTTCTTACTTCACTTATTCACCTTTTCTAAATACTTATTACTTCTCAAAGCATACTCCTTAAAACTGAAATTCTATCTTCTTTTCTTACTTTATTTATTCACCTTTTCAAAATACTTATTTCTTCTCAAAGCATACTCCTTAAAACTGAAATTCTATCTTCTTTTCTTACTTTACTTATTCACTTTTCTAAATACTTTTTACTTCTCAAAGCATACTCCTTAAAACTGAAATTCTATCTTCTTTTCTTACTTTACTTATTCACTTTTCTAAATACTTTTTACTTCTCAAAGCATATTCCTTAAAACTGAAATTCTATTTTCTTTTCTTACTTTACTTCTTCACTATTCTAAATACTTTTTACTTCTCAAAGCATACTCCTTAAAACTGAAATTCTATCTTCTTTTCTTACTTTAATTCTTGACTTTTCTAAATACTTATTACTTCTCAAAGCATACTCCTTAAAACTGAAATTCTATCTTCTTTTCTTACTTTACTTATTCACTTTTCTAAATACTTTTTACTTCTCAAAGCATACTCCTTTAAAACTGAAATTCTATTTTCTTTTCTTACTTTACTTCTTCACCTTTTCAAAATACTTATTTCTTCTCAAAGCATACTCCTTAAAACTGAAATTCTATCTTCTTTTCTTACTTTACTTCTTCACTATTCTAAATATTTTTTACTTCTCAAAGCATACTCCTTAAAACTGAAACTCTACCTTCTTTTCTTACTTTACTTCTTCGCTTTTCTAAATACTTTTTACTTCTCAAAGCATACTCCTTAAAACTGAAATTCTATCTTCTTTTCTTACTTTAATTCTTGACTTTTAAAATACTTATTTCTTCTCAAAGCATACTCCTTAAAACTGAAATTCTATCTTCTTTTCTTACTTTAATTCTTGACTTTTAAATACTTATTTCTTCTCAAAGCATATTCCTTAAAACTGAAATTCTATCTTCTTTTCTTACTTTACTTATTCACCTTTTCTAAATACTTATTACTTCTCAAAGCATACTCCTTAAAACTGAAATTCTATTTTCTTTTCTTACTTTACTTCTTCACTATTCTAAATACTTTTTACTTCTCAAAGCATACTCCTTAAAACTGAAATTCTATCTTCTTTTCTTACTTTACTTATTCACTTTTCTAAATACTTTTTACTTCTCAAAGCATACTCCTTAAAACTGAAATTCTATCTTCTTTTCTTACTTTACTTATTCACTATTCTAAATATTTTTTACTTCTCAAAGCATACTCCTTAAAACTGAAAGTCTATCTCTTTTCTTACTTTAATTCTTGACTTTTAAAATACTTATTTCTTCTCAAAGCATACTCCTTAAAACTGAAATTCTATCTTCTTTTCTTACTTTACTTATTCACCTTTTCAAAATACTTATTACTTCTCAAAGCATACTCCTTAAAACTGAAATTCTATCTTCTTTTCTTACTTTACTTCTTCACTTTTCTAAATACTTATTACTTTCTAAGCATACTCCTTAAAATTGAAATTCTATCTTCTTTTCTTACTTTATTTATTCACCTTTTCAAATAACTTATTTCTTCTCAAAGCATACTCCTTAAAACTGAAATTCTATCTCTTTTCTTACTTCACTTCTTCACCTTTTCAAAATACTTATTACTTCTCAAAGCATACTCCTTAAAACTTAAATTCTATCTTCTTTTCTTACTTATTTATTCACCTTTTTCTAAATACTTATTACTTCTCAGAGCATACTCCTTAAAACTGAAATTCTATCTTCTTTTCTTACTTTAATTCTTGACTTTTAAAATACTTATTTCTTCTCAAAGCATACTCCTTAAAACTGAAATTCTATTTTCTTTCTTACTTTACTTATTCACTTTTCTAAATACTTTTTTACTTCTCAAAGCATACTCCTTAAAACTGAAATTCTATCTTCTTTTCTTACTTTAATTCTTGACTTTTAAAATACTTATTTCTTCTCAAAGAATACTCCTTAAAACTGAATTCTATCTTCTTTCTTACTTTACTTATTCACTTTTCTAAATACTTTTTACTTCTCAAAGCATACTCCTTAAAACTGAAATTCTATCTTCTTTTCTTACTTTACTTATTCACCTTTTCAAAATACTTATTTCTTCTCAAAGCATACTCCTTAAAACTGAAATTCTATCTTCTTTTCTTACTTTACTTATTCACTTTTCTAAATACTTATTACTTCTCAAAGCATACTCCTTAAAACTGAAATTCTATCTTCTTTTCTTACTTTACTTATTCACCTTTTCAAAATACTTATTTCTTCTCAAAGCATACTCCTTAAAACTGAAATTCTATCTTCTTTTCTTACTTTACTTATTCACCTTTTCTAAATACTTATTACTTCTCAAAGCATACTCCTTAAAACTGAAAGTCTATCTCTTTTCTTACTTTAATTCTTGACTTTTCAAATACTTATTTCTTCTCAAAGCATACTCCTTAAAACTGAAATTCTATCTTCTTTTCTTACTTTACTTATTCACTATTCTAAATATTTTTTACTTCTCAGAGCATACTCCTTAAAACTGAAAGTCTATCTCTTTTCTTACTTTACTTCTTCACTATTCTAAATATTTTTTTACTTCTCAAAGCATACTCCTTAAAACTGAAATTCTATCTTCTTTTCTTACTTCACTTCTTCACCTTTTCAAAATACTTATTACTTCTCAAAGCATACTCCTTAAAAACTGAAATTCTATCTCTTTTCTTACTTTACTTATTCACTTTTCTAAATACTTATTACTTCTCAAAGCATACTCCTTAAAACTGAAATTCTATCTTCTTTTCTTACTTTATTTATTCACCTTTTCAAAATACTTATTTCTTCTCAAAGCATACTCCTTAAAACTGAAATTCTATCTTCTTTTCTTACTTTATTTATTCACTTTTCTAAATACTTTTTACTTCTCAAAGCATACTCCTTAAAACTGAAATTCTATCTTCTTTTCTTACTTTACTTATTCACCTTTTCAAAATACTTTATTTCTTCTCAAAGCATACTCCTTAAAACTGAAATTCTATTTTCTTTTCTTACTTTACTTCTTCACTATTCTAAATACTTTTTACTTCTCAAAGCATACTCCTTAAAACTGAAATTCTATCTTCTTTTCTTACTTTAATTCTTGACTTTTCTAAATACTTATTACTTCTCAAAGCATACTCCTTAAAACTGAAATTCTATCTTCTTTCTTACTTTACTTATTCACTTTTCTAAATACTTTTTACTTCTCAAAGCATACTCCTTAAAACTGAAATTCTATTTTCTTTTCTTACTTTACTTCTTCACCTTTTCAAAATACTTATTTCTTCTCAAAGCATACTCCTTAAAACTGAAATTCTATCTTCTTTTCTTACTTTACTTCTTCACTATTCTAAATATTTTTTACTTCTCAAAGCATACTCCTTAAAACTGAAACTCTACCTTCTTTTCTTACTTTACTTCTTCGCTTTTCTAAATACTTTTTACTTCTCAAAGCATACTCCTTAAAACTGAAATTCTATCTTCTTTTCTTACTTTAATTCTTGACTTTTAAAATACTTATTTCTTCTCAAAGCATACTCCTTAAAACTGAAATTCTATCTTCTTTTCTTACTTTAATTCTTGACTTTTAAAATACTTATTTCTTCTCAAAGCATATTCCTTAAAACTGAAATTCTATCTTCTTTTCTTACTTTACTTATTCACCTTTTCTAAATACTTATTACTTCTCAAAGCATACTCCTTAAAACCTGAAATTCTATTTTCTTTTCTTACTTTACTTATTCACTTTTCTAAATACTTTTTACTTCTCAAAGCATACTCCTTAAAACTGAAATTCTATCTTCTTTTCTTACTTTACTTATTCACTTTTCTAAATACTTATTACTTCTCAAAGCATACTCCTTAAAACTGAAATTCTATCTTCTTTTCTTACTTTATTTATTCACCTTTTCAAAATACTTATTTCTTCTCAAAGCATACTCCTTAAAACTGAAATTCTATCTTCTTTTCTTACTTTACTTATTCACTTTTCTAAATACTTTTTACTTCTCAAAGCATACTCCTTAAAACTGAAATTCTATCTTCTTTTCTTTACTTTACTTATTCACTTTTCTAAATACTTTTTACTTCTCAAAGCATATTCCTTAAAACTGAAATTCTATTTCTTTTCTTACTTTACTTCTTCACTATTCTAAATACTTTTTACTTCTCAAAGCATACTCCTTAAAACTGAAATTCTATCTTCTTTTCTTACTTTAATTCTTGACTTTTCTAAATACTTATTACTTCTCAAAGCATACTCCTTAAAACTGAAATTCTATCTTCTTTTCTTACTTTACTTATTCACTTTTCTAAATACTTTTTACTTCTCAAAGCATACTCCTTAAAACTGAAATTCTATTTTCTTTTCTTACTTTACTTCTTCACCTTTTCAAAATACTTATTTCTTCTCAAAGCATACTCCTTAAAACTGAAATTCTATCTTCTTTTCTTACTTTACTTCTTCACTATTCTAAATATTTTTTACTTCTCAAAGCATACTCCTTAAAACTGAAACTCTACCTTCTTTTCTTACTTTACTTCTTCGCTTTTCTAAATACTTTTTACTTCTCAAAGCATACTCCTTAAAACTGAAATTCTATCTTCTTTTCTTACTTTAATTCTTGACTTTTAAAATACTTATTTCTTCTCAAAGCATACTCCTTAAAACTGAAATTCTATCTTCTTTTCTTACTTTAATTCTTGACTTTTAAAATACTTATTTCTTCTCAAAGCATATTCCTTAAAACTGAAATTCTATCTTCTTTTCTTACTTTACTTATTCACCTTTTCTAAATACTTATTACTTCTCAAAGCATACTCCTTAAAACTGAAATTCTATCTTCTTTTCTTACTTTACTTATTCACTTTTCTAAATACTTTTTACTTCTCAAAGCATACTCCTTAAAACTGAAATTCTATCTTCTTTTCTTACTTTACTTATTCACTTTTCTAAATACTTTTTACTTCTCAAAGCATACTCCTTAAAACTGAAATTCTATCTTCTTTTCTTACTTTACTTATTCACTATTCTAAATATTTTTTACTTCTCAAAGCATACTCCTTAAAACTGAAAGTCTATCTCTTTTCTTACTTTAATTCTTGACTTTTAAATACTTATTTCTTCTCAAAGCATACTCCTTAAAACTGAAATTCTATCTTCTTTTCTTACTTTACTTATTCACCTTTTCAAAATACTTATTACTTCTCAAAGCATACTCCTTAAAACTGAAATTCTATCTTCTTTTCTTACTTTACTTCTTCACTTTTCTAAATACTTATTACTTTCTAAGCATACTCCTTAAAATTGAAATTCTATCTTCTTTTCTTACTTTATTTATTCACCTTTTCAAAATACTTATTTCTTCTCAAAGCATACTCCTTAAAACTGAAATTCTATCTCTTTTCTTACTTCACTTCTTCACCTTTTCAAAATACTTATTACTTCTCAAAGCATACTCCTTAAAACTTAAATTCTATCTTCTTTTCTTACTTTATTTATTCACCTTTTCTAAATACTTATTACTTCTCAGAGCATACTCCTTAAAACTGAAATTCTATCTTCTTTTCTTACTTTAATTCTTGACTTTTAAAATACTTATTTCTTCTCAAAGCATACTCCTTAAAACTGAAATTCTATTTTCTTTTCTTACTTTACTTATTCACTTTTCTAAATACTTTTTACTTCTCAAAGCATACTCCTTAAAACTGAAATTCTATCTTCTTTTCTTACTTTAATTCTTGACTTTTAGAATACTTATTTCTTCTCAAAGAATACTCCTTAAAACTGAAATTCTATCTTCTTTTCTTACTTTACTTATTCACTTTTCTAAATACTTTTTACTTCTCAAAGCATACTCCTTAAAACTGAAATTCTATCTTCTTTTCTTACTTTACTTATTCACCTTTTCTAAATACTTTTTACTTCTCAAAGCATACTCCTTAAAACTGAAATTCTATCTTCTTTTCTTACTTTAATTCTTGACTTTTCTAAATACTTATTACTTCTCAAAGCATACTCCTTAAAACTGAAATTCTATCTTCTTTTCTTACTTTACTTATTCACCTTTTCAAAATACTTATTTCTTCTCAAAGCATACTCCTTAAAACTGAAATTCTATCTTCTTTTCTTACTTTACTTATTCACCTTTTCTAAATACTTATTACTTCTCAAAGCATACTCCTTAAAACTGAAAGTCTATCTCTTTTCTTACTTTAATTCTTGACTTTTCAAAATACTTATTTCTTCTCAAAGCATACTCCTTAAAACTGAAATTCTATCTTCTTTTCTTACTTTACTTATTCACTATTCTAAATATTTTTTACTTCTCAGAGCATACTCCTTAAAACTGAAAGTCTATCTCTTTTCTTACTTTACTTCTTCACTATTCTAAATATTTTTTACTTCTCAAAGCATACTCCTTAAAACTGAAATTCTATCTTCTTTTCTTACTTCACTTATTCACCTTTTCTAAATACTTATTACTTCTCAAAGCATACTCCTTAAAACTGAAATTCTATCTTCTTTTCTTACTTTATTTATTCACCTTTTCAAATACTTACTTCTTCTCAAAGCATACTCCTTAAAACTGAAATTCTTATCTTCTTTTCTTACTTTACTTATTCACTTTTCTAAATACTTTTTACTTCTCAAAGCATACTCCTTAAAACTGAAATTCTATCTTCTTTTCTTACTTTACTTATTCACTTTTCTAAATACTTATTACTTCTCAAAGCATACTCCTTAAAACTGAAATTCTATCTTCTTTTCTTACTTTATTTATTCACCTTTTCAAAATACTTATTTCTTCTCAAAGCATACTCCTTAAAACTGAAATTCTATCTTCTTTTCGTTACTTTACTTATTCACTTTTCTAAATACTTTTTACTTCTCAAAGCATACTCCTTAAAACTGAAATTCTATCTTCTTTTCTTACTTTACTTATTCACTTTTCTAAATACTTTTTACTTCTCAAAGCATATTCCTTAAAACTGAAATTCTATTTTCTTTTCTTACTTTACTTCTTCACTATTCTAAATACTTTTTACTTCTCAAAGCATACTCCTTAAAACTGAAATTCTATCTTCTTTTCTTACTTTAATTCTTGACTTTTCTAAATACTTATTACTTCTCAAAGCATACTCCTTAAAACTGAAACTCTACCTTCTTTTCTTACTTTACTTCTTCGCTTTTCTAAATACTTTTTACTTCTCAAAGCATACTCCTTAAAACTGAAATTCTATCTTCTTTTCTTACTTTAATTCTTGACTTTTAAAATACTTATTTCTTCTCAAAGCATACTCCTTAAAACTGAAATTCTATCTTCTTTTCTTACTTTAATTCTTGACTTTTAAAATACTTATTTCTTCTCAAAGCATATTCCTTAAAACTGAAATTCTATCTTCTTTTCTTACTTTACTTATTCACCTTTTCTAAATACTTATTACTTCTCAAAGCATACTCCTTAAAACTGAAATTCTATTTTCTTTTCTTACTTTACTTATTCACTTTTCTAAATACTTTTTACTTCTCAAAGCATACTCCTTAAAACTGAAATTCTATCTTCTTTTCTTACTTTACTTATTCACTTTTCTAAATACTTTTTACTTCTCAAAGCATACTCCTTAAAACTGAAATTCTATCTTCTTTTCTTACTTTACTTATTCACTATTCTAAATATTTTTTACTTCTCAAAGCATACTCCTTAAAACTGAAAGTCTATCTCTTTTCTTACTTTAATTCTTGACTTTTAAAATACTTATTTCTTCTCAAAGCATACTCCTTAAAACTGAAATTCTATCTTCTTTTCTTACTTTACTTATTCACCTTTTCAAAATACTTATTACTTCTCAAAGCATACTCCTTAAAACTGAAATTCTATCTTCTTTTCTTACTTTACTTCTTCACTTTTCTAAATACTTATTACTTTCTAAGCATACTCCTTAAAATTGAAATTCTATCTTCTTTTCTTACTTTATTTATTCACCTTTTCAAAATACTTATTTCTTCTCAAAGCATACTCCTTAAAACTGAAATTCTATCTCTTTTCTTACTTTAATTCTTCACTTTTCTAAATATTTTTTACTTCTCAAAGCATACTCCTTAAAACTGAAATTCTATCTTCTTTTCTTACTTTACTTATTCACCTTTTCAAAATACTTATTTCTTCTCAAAGAATACTCCTTAAAACTGAAATTCTATCTTCTTTTCTTACTTTACTTATTCACTTTTCTAAATACTTTTTACTTCTCAAAGCATACTCCTTAAAACTGAAATTCTATCTTCTTTTCTTACTTTACTTATTCACCTTTTCAAAATACTTATTTCTTCTCAAAGCATACTCCTTAAAACTGAAATTCTATCTTCTTTTCTTACTTTACTTATTCACTTTTCTAAATACTTATTACTTCTCAAAGCATACTCCTTAAAACTGAAATTCTATCTTCTTTTCTTACTTTACTTATTCACCTTTTCAAAATACTTATTTCTTCTCAAAGCATACTCCTTAAAACTGAAATTCTATCTTCTTTTCTTACTTTACTTATTCACCTTTTCTAAATACTTATTACTTCTCAAAGCATACTCCTTAAAACTGAAAGTCTATCTCTTTTCTTACTTTACTTATTCACTTTTCTAAATACTTATTACTTCTCAAAGCATACTCCTTAAAACTGAAATTCTATCTTCTTTTCTTACTTTACTTATTCACTATTCTAAATATTTTTTACTTCTCAGAGCATACTCCTTAAAACTGAAAGTCTATCTCTTTTCTTACTTTACTTCTTCACTATTCTAAATATTTTTTACTTCTCAAAGCATACTCCTTAAAACTGAAATTCTATCTTCTTTTCTTACTTCACTTATTCACCTTTTCAAAATACTTATTACTTCTCAAAGCATGCTCCTTAAAACTGAAATTCTATCTCCTTTTCTTACTTTACTTCTTCACTTTTCTAAATACTTATTACTTCTCAAAGCATACTCCTTAAAACTGAAATTCTATCTTCTTTTCTTACTTTACTTATTCACCTTTTCAAAATACTTATTTCTTCTCAAAGCATACTCCTTAAAACTGAAATTCTATCTTCTTTTCTTACTTTACTTCTTCACTATTCTAAATATTTTTTACTTCTCAAAGCATACTCCTTAAAACTGAAATTCTATCTTCTTTTCTTACTTCACTTCTTCACCTTTTCAAAATACTTATTACTTCTCAAAGCATACTCCTTAAAACTGAAATTCTATCTCTTTTCTTACTTTACTTATTCACTTTTCTAAATACTTATTACTTCTCAAAGCATACTCCTTAAAACTGAAATTCTATCTTCTTTTCTTACTTTACTTCTTCACTATTCTAAATATTTTTTACTTCTCAAAGCATACTCCTTAAAACTGAAATTCTATCTCTTTTCTTACTTTACTTATTCACTTTTCTAAATACTTATTACTTCTCAAAGCATACTCCTTAAAACTGAAATTCTATCTTCTTTTCTTACTTTACTTATTCACCTTTTCTAAATACTTATTACTTCTCAAAGCATACTCCTTAAAACTGAAATTCTATCTTCTTTTCTTACTTTACTTATTCACCTTTTCTAAATACTTATTACTTCTCAAAGCATACTCCTTAAAACTGAAATTCTATCTTCTTTTCTTACTTTACTTCTTCACCTTTTCAAAATACTTATTTCTTCTCAAAGCATACTCCTTAAAACTGAAATTCTATCTTCTTTTCTTACTTTACTTCTTCACTATTCTAAATATTTTTTACTTCTCAAAGCATACTCCTTAAAACTGAAATTCTATCTTCTTTTCTTACTTCACTTCTTCACCTTTTCAAAATACTTATTACTTCTCAAAGCATACTCCTTAAAACTGAAATTCTATCTCTTTTCTTACTTTACTTATTCACTTTTCTAAATACTTATTACTTCTCAAAGCATACTCCTTAAAACTGAAATTCTATCTTCTTTTCTTACTTTATTTATTCACCTTTTCAAAATACTTATTTCTTCTCAAAGCATACTCCTTAAAACTGAAATTCTATCTTCTTTTCTTACTTTACTTATTCACTTTTCTAAATACTTTTTACTTCTCAAAGCATACTCCTTAAAACTGAAATTCTATCTTCTTTTCTTACTTTACTTATTCACTTTTCTAAATACTTTTTACTTCTCAAAGCATATTCCTTAAAACTGAAATTCTATTTTCTTTTCTTACTTTACTTCTTCACTATTCTAAATACTTTTTACTTCTCAAAGCATACTCCTTAAAACTGAAATTCTATCTTCTTTTCTTACTTTAATTCTTGACTTTTCTAAATACTTATTACTTCTCAAAGCATACTCCTTAAAACTGAAATTCTATCTTCTTTTCTTACTTTACTTATTCACTTTTCTAAATACTTTTTACTTCTCAAAGCATACTCCTTAAAACTGAAATTCTATTTTCTTTTCTTACTTTACTTCTTCACCTTTTCAAAATACTTATTTCTTCTCAAAGCATACTCCTTAAAACTGAAATTCTATCTTCTTTTCTTACTTTACTTATTCACTATTCTAAATATTTTTTACTTCTCAAAGCATACTCCTTAAAACTGAAAGTCTATCTCTTTTCTTACTTTACTTCTTCACTATTCTAAATATTTTTTACTTCTCAAAGCATACTCCTTAAAACTGAAATTCTATCTTCTTTTCTTACTTTACTTATTCACCTTTTTAAAATACTTATTTCTTCTCAAAGCATACTCCTTAAAACTGAAATTCTATCTTCTTTTCTTACTTTACTTATTCACTTTTCTAAATACTTTTTACTTCTCAAAGCATACTCCTTAAAACTGAAATTCTATCTTCTTTTCTTACTTTACTTATTCACCTTTTCAAAATACTTATTACTTCTCAAAGCATACTCCTTAAAACTGAAATTCTATCTTCTTTTCTTACTTTATTTATTCACCTTTCTAAATACTTTTTACTTCTCAAAGCATACTCCTTAAAACTGAAATTCTATCTTCTTTTCTTACTTTACTTATTCACCTTTTCAAAATACTTATTTCTTCTCAAAGCATACTCCTTAAAACTGAAATTCTATCTTCTTTTCTTACTTTACTTATTCACTTTTCTAAATATTTTTTACTTCTCAAAGCATACTCCTTAAAACTGAAAGTCTATCTCTTTTCTTACTTTAATTCTTGACTTTTCAAAATACTTATTTCTTCTCAAAGCATACTCCTTAAAACTGAAATTCTATCTTCTTTTCTTACTTTACTTATTCACTATTCTAAATATTTTTTACTTCTCAGAGCATACTCCTTAAAACTGAAAGTCTATCTCTTTTCTTACTTTACTTCTTCACTATTCTAAATATTTTTTACTTCTCAAAGCATACTCCTTAAAACTGAAATTCTATCTTCTTTTCTTACTTTACTTCTTCACTATTCTAAATATTTTTTACTTCTCAAAGCATACTCCTTAAAACTGAAATTCTATCTTCTTTTCTTACTTTACTTATTCACCTTTTCAAAATACTTATTACTTCTCAAAGCATACTCCTTAAAACTGAAATTCTATCTTCTTTTCTTACTTTACTTATTCACTTTTCAAAATACTTATTTCTTCTCAAAGCATACTCCTTAAAACTGAAATTCTATCTTCTTTTCTTACTTTATTTCTTCACTATTCTAAATATTTTTTACTTCTCAAAGCATACTCCTTAAAACTGAAATTCTATCTTCTTTTCTTACTTCACTTCTTCACCTTTTCAAAATACTTATTACTTCTCAAAGCATACTCCTTAAAACTGAAATTCTATCTCTTTTCTTACTTTACTTATTCACTTTTCTAAATACTTATTACTTCTCAAAGCATACTCCTTAAAACTGAAATTCTATCTTCTTTTCTTACTTTAATTCTTGACTTTTAAAATACTTATTTCTTCTCAAAGCATACTCCTTAAAACTGAAATTCTATCTTCTTTTCTTACTTTACTTATTCACTTTTCTAAATACTTTTTACTTCTCAAAGCATACTCCTTAAAACTGAAATTCTATCTTCTTTTCTTACTTTACTTATTCACTATTCTAAATATTTTTTACTTCTCAAAGCATACTCCTTAAAACTGAAAGTCTATCTCTTTTCTTACTTTAATTCTTGACTTTTAAAATACTTATTTCTTCTCAAAGCATACTCCTTAAAACTGAAATTCTATCTTCTTTTCTTACTTTACTTATTCACCTTTTCAAAATACTTATTACTTCTCAAAGCATACTCCTTAAAACTGAAATTCTATCTTCTTTTCTTACTTTACTTATTCACCTTTCTAAATACTTTTTACTTCTCAAAGCATACTCCTTAAAACTGAAAGTCTATCTCTTTTCTTACTTTACTTCTTCACTATTCTAAATATTTTTTACTTCTCAAAGCATACTCCTTAAAACTGAAATTCTATCTTCTTTTCTTACTTTACTTATTCACCTTTTCAAAATACTTATTTCTTCTCAAAGCATACTCCTTAAAACTGAAATTCTATCTTCTTTTCTTACTTTACTTATTCACCTTTTCAAAATACTTATTACTTCTCAAAGCATACTCCTTAAAACTGAAATTCTATCTTCTTTTCTTACTTTACTTATTCACCTTTTCTAAATACTTATTACTTCTCAAAGCATACTCCTTAAAACTGAAAGTCTATCTCTTTTCTTACTTTACTTATTCACTTTTCTAAATACTTATTACTTCTCAAAGCATACTCCTTAAAACTGAAATTCTATCTTCTTTTCTTACTTTACTTATTCACTATTCTAAATATTTTTTACTTCTCAGAGCATACTCCTTAAAACTGAAAGTCTATCTCTTTTCTTACTTTACTTCTTCACTATTCTAAATATTTTTTACTTCTCAAAGCATACTCCTTAAAACTGAAATTCTATCTTCTTTTCTTACTTTACTTATTCACCTTTTCAAAATACTTATTACTTCTCAAAGCATGCTCCTTAAAACTGAAATTCTATCTTCTTTTCTTACTTTACTTCTTCACTTTTCTAAATACTTATTACTTCTCAAAGCATACTCCTTAAAACTGAAATTCTATCTTCTTTTCTTACTTTACTTATTCACTTTTCTAAATACTTTTAACTTCTCAAAGCATACTCCTTAAAACTGAAATTCTATCTTCTTTTCTTACTTTACTTATTCACTTTTCTAAATACTTTTTACTTCTCAAAGCATATTCCTTAAAACTGAAATTCTATTTTCTTTTCTTACTTTACTTCTTCACTATTCTAAATACTTTTTACTTCTCAAAGCATACTCCTTAAAACTGAAATTCTATCTTCTTTTCTTACTTTAATTCTTGACTTTTAAAATACTTATTTCTTCTCAAAGCATACTCCTTAAAACTGAAATTCTATCTTCTTTTCTTACTTTAATTCTTGACTTTTAAAATACTTATTTCTTCTCAAAGCATACTCCTTAAAACTGAAATTCTATCTTCTTTTCTTACTTTACTTATTCACCTTTTCTAAATACTTATTACTTCTCAAAGCATACTCCTTAAAACTGAAATTCTATCTTCTTTTCTTACTTTACTTATTCACTTTTCTAAATACTTTTTACTTCTCAAAGCATACTCCTTAAAACTGAAATTCTATCTTCTTTTCTTACTTTACTTATTCACTTTTCTAAATACTTATTACTTCTCAAAGCATACTCCTTAAAACTGAAATTCTATCTTCTTTTCTTACTTTACTTATTCACCTTTTCAAAATACTTATTTCTTCTCAAAGCATACTCCTTAAAACTGAAATTCTATCTTCTTTTCTTACTTTACTTATTCACCTTTTCTAAATACTTATTACTTCTCAAAGCATACTCCTTAAAACTGAAATTCTATCTTCTTTTCTTACTTTACTTATTCACCTTTTCAAAATACTTATTTCTTCTCAAAGCATACTCCTTAAAACTGAAATTCTATCTTCTTTTCTTACTTTACTTATTCACCTTTTCTAAATACTTATTACTTCTCAAAGCATACTCCTTAAAACTGAAAGTCTATCTCTTTTCTTACTTTAATTCTTGACTTTTCAAAATACTTATTTCTTCTCAAAGCATACTCCTTAAAACTGAAATTCTATCTTCTTTTCTTACTTTACTTATTCACTATTCTAAATATTTTTTACTTCTCAGAGCATACTCCTTAAAACTGAAAGTCTATCTCTTTTCTTACTTTACTTCTTCACTATTCTAAATATTTTTTACTTCTCAAAGCATACTCCTTAAAACTGAAATTCTATCTTCTTTTCTTACTTCACTTATTCACCTTTTCAAAATACTTATTACTTCTCAAAGCATGCTCCTTAAAACTGAAACTCTACCTTCTTTTCTTACTTTACTTCTTCGCTTTTCTAAATACTTTTTACTTCTCAAAGCATACTCCTTAAAACTGAAATTCTATCTTCTTTTCTTACTTTAATTCTTGACTTTTAAAATACTTATTTCTTCTCAAAGCATACTCCTTAAAACTGAAATTCTATCTTCTTTTCTTACTTTAATTCTTGACTTTTAAAATACTTATTTCTTCTCAAAGCATATTCCTTAAAACTGAAATTCTATCTTCTTTTCTTACTTTACTTATTCACCTTTTCTAAATACTTATTACTTCTCAAAGCATACTCCTTAAAACTGAAATTCTATTTTCTTTTCTTACTTTACTTATTCACCTTTTCAAAATACTTATTTCTTCTCAAAGCATACTCCTTAAAACTGAAATTCTATCTTCTTTTCTTACTTTACTTATTCACTTTTCTAAATACTTTTTACTTCTCAAAGCATACTCCTTAAAACTGAAATTCTATCTTCTTTTCTTACTTTACTTATTCACTTTTCTAAATACTTTTTACTTCTCAAAGCATACTCCTTAAAACTGAAATTCTATCTTCTTTTCTTACTTTACTTATTCACTATTCTAAATATTTTTTACTTCTCAAAGCATACTCCTTAAAACTGAAAGTCTATCTCTTTTCTTACTTTAATTCTTGACTTTTAAAATACTTATTTCTTCTCAAAGCATACTCCTTAAAACTGAAATTCTATCTTCTTTTCTTACTTTACTTATTCACCTTTTCAAAATACTTATTACTTCTCAAAGCATACTCCTTAAAACTGAAATTCTATCTTCTTTTCTTACTTTAATTCTTGACTTTTCTAAATACTTATTACTTCTCAAAGCATACTCCTTAAAACTGAAATTCTATCTTCTTTTCTTACTTTACTTCTTCACTATTCTAAATATTTTTTACTTCTCAAAGCATACTCCTTAAAACTGAAATTCTATCTTCTTTTCTTACTTCACTTCTTCACCTTTTCAAAATACTTATTACTTCTCAAAGCATACTCCTTAAAACTGAAATTCTATCTCTTTTCTTACTTTACTTATTCACTTTTCTAAATACTTATTACTTCTCAAAGCATACTCCTTAAAACTGAAATTCTATCTTCTTTTCTTACTTTACTTCTTCACTATTCTAAATATTTTTTACTTCTCAAAGCATACTCCTTAAAACTGAAATTCTATCTCTTTTCTTACTTTACTTATTCACTTTTCTAAATACTTATTACTTCTCAAAGCATACTCCTTAAAACTGAAATTCTATCTTCTTTTCTTACTTTACTTATTCACCTTTTCTAAATACTTATTACTTCTCAAAGCATACTCCTTAAAACTGAAATTCTATCTTCTTTTCTTACTTTACTTATTCACCTTTTCTAAATACTTATTACTTCTCAAAGCATACTCCTTAAAACTGAAATTCTATTTTCTTTTCTTACTTTACTTCTTCACCTTTTCAAAATACTTATTTCTTCTCAAAGCATACTCCTTAAAACTGAAATTCTATCTTCTTTTCTTACTTTACTTCTTCACTATTCTAAATATTTTTTACTTCTCAAAGCATACTCCTTAAAACTGAAATTCTATCTTCTTTTCTTACTTCACTTCTTCACCTTTTCAAAATACTTATTACTTCTCAAAGCATACTCCTTAAAACTGAAATTCTATCTCTTTTCTTACTTTACTTATTCACTTTTCTAAATACTTATTACTTCTCAAAGCATACTCCTTAAAACTGAAATTCTATCTTCTTTTCTTACTTTATTTATTCACCTTTTCAAAATACTTATTTCTTCTCAAAGCATACTCCTTAAAACTGAAATTCTATCTTCTTTTCTTACTTTACTTATTCACTTTTCTAAATACTTTTTACTTCTCAAAGCATACTCCTTAAAACTGAAATTCTATCTTCTTTTCTTACTTTACTTATTCACTTTTCTAAATACTTTTTACTTCTCAAAGCATATTCCTTAAAACTGAAATTCTATTTTCTTTTCTTACTTTACTTCTTCACTATTCTAAATACTTTTTACTTCTCAAAGCATACTCCTTAAAACTGAAATTCTATCTTCTTTTCTTACTTTAATTCTTGACTTTTCTAAATACTTATTACTTCTCAAAGCATACTCCTTAAAACTGAAATTCTATCTTCTTTTCTTACTTTAATTCTTGACTTTTAAAATACTTATTTCTTCTCAAAGCATACTCCTTAAAACTGAAATTCTATCTTCTTTTCTTACTTTACTTATTCACCTTTTCTAAATACTTATTACTTCTCAAAGCATACTCCTTAAAACTGAAATTCTATCTTCTTTTCTTACTTTACTTATTCACTTTTCTAAATATTTTTTACTTCTCAAAGCATACTCCTTAAAACTGAAACTCTACCTTCTTTTCTTACTTTACTTCTTCGCTTTTCTAAATACTTTTTACTTCTCAAAGCATACTCCTTAAAACTGAAATTCTATCTTCTTTTCTTACTTTAATTCTTGACTTTTAAAATACTTATTTCTTCTCAAAGCATACTCCTTAAAACTGAAATTCTATCTTCTTTTCTTACTTTAATTCTTGACTTTTAAAATACTTATTTCTTCTCAAAGCATATTCCTTAAAACTGAAATTCTATCTTCTTTTCTTACTTTACTTATTCACCTTTTCTAAATACTTATTACTTCTCAAAGCATACTCCTTAAAACTGAAATTCTATTTTCTTTTCTTACTTTACTTATTCACTTTTCTAAATACTTTTTACTTCTCAAAGCATACTCCTTAAAACTGAAATTCTATCTTCTTTTCTTACTTTAATTCTTGACTTTTCAAAATACTTATTTCTTCTCAAAGCATACTCCTTAAAACTGAAATTCTATCTTCTTTTCTTACTTTACTTATTCACTATTCTAAATATTTTTTACTTCTCAGAGCATACTCCTTAAAACTGAAAGTCTATCTCTTTTCTTACTTTACTTCTTCACTATTCTAAATATTTTTTACTTCTCAAAGCATACTCCTTAAAACTGAAATTCTATCTTCTTTTCTTACTTTACTTATTCACCTTTTCAAAATACTTATTACTTCTCAAAGCATACTCCTTAAAACTGAAATTCTATCTTCTTTTCTTACTTTACTTATTCACCTTTCTAAATACTTTTTACTTCTCAAAGCATACTCCTTAAAACTGAAATTCTATCTTCTTTTTTTACTTTACTTATTCACCTTTTCAAAATACTTAGTTCTTCTCAAAGCATACTCCTTAAAACTGAAATTCTATCTTCTTTTCTTACTTTACTTCTTCACTTTTCTAAATACTTTTTACTTCTCAGAGCATACTCCTTAAAACTGAAAGTCTATCTCTTTTCTTACTTTACTTCTTCACTATTCTAAATATTTTTTACTTCTCAAAGCATACTCCTTAAAACTGAAATTCTATCTTCTTTTCTTACTTTACTTATTCACTTTTCTAAATACTTTTTACTTCTCAAAGCATACTCCTTAAAACTGAAAGTCTATCTCTTTTCTTACTTTACTTCTTCACTATTCTAAATATTTTTTACTTCTCAAAGCATACTCCTTAAAACTGAAATTCTATCTTCTTTTCTTACTTTACTTATTCACTTTTCTAAATACTTTTTACTTCTCAAAGCATACTCCTTAAAACTGAAATTCTATCTTCTTTTCTTACTTTACTTATTCACTTTTCTAAATACTTATTACTTCTCAAAGCATACTCCTTAAAACTGAAATTCTATCTTCTTTTCTTACTTTACTTATTCACTTTTCTAAATACTTTTTACTTCTCAAAGCATACTCCTTAAAACTGAAATTCTATCTTCTTTTCTTACTTTAATTCTTGACTTTTCTAAATACTTATTACTTCTCAAAGCATACTCCTTAAAACTGAAATTCTATCTTCTTTTCTTACTTTACTTCTTCACTATTCTAAATATTTTTTACTTCTCAAAGCATACTCCTTAAAACTGAAATTCTATCTTCTTTTCTTACTTTACTTATTCACTTTTCTAAATACTTTTTACTTCTCAAAGCATACTCCTTAAAACTGAAATTCTATCTTCTTTTCTTACTTTACTTATTCACTTTTCTAAATACTTATTACTTCTCAAAGCATACTCCTTAAAACTGAAATTCTATTTTCTTTTCTTACTTTACTTCTTCACTATTCTAAATACTTTTTACTTCTCAAAGCATACTCCTTAAAACTGAAATTCTATCTTCTTTTCTTACTTTACTTCTTCACTATTCTAAATACTTATTACTTCTCAAAGCATACTCCTTAAAACTGAAATTCTATCTTCTTTTCTTACTTTACTTATTCACTTTTCTAAATACTTTTTACTTCTCAAAGCATACTCCTTAAAACTGAAATTCTATTTTCTTTTCTTACTTTACTTCTTCACCTTTTCAAAATACTTATTTCTTCTCAAAGCATACTCCTTAAAACTGAAATTCTATCTTCTTTTCTTACTTTACTTCTTCACTATTCTAAATATTTTTTACTTCTCAAAGCATACTCCTTAAAACTGAAACTCTACCTTCTTTTCTTACTTTACTTCTTCGCTTTTCTAAATACTTTTTACTTCTCAAAGCATACTCCTTAAAACTGAAATTCTATCTTCTTTTCTTACTTTAATTCTTGACTTTTAAAATACTTATTTCTTCTCAAAGCATACTCCTTAAAACTGAAATTCTATCTTCTTTTCTTACTTTAATTCTTGACTTTTAAAATACTTATTTCTTCTCAAAGCATATTCCTTAAAACTGAAATTCTATCTTCTTTTCTTACTTTACTTATTCACCTTTTCTAAATACTTATTACTTCTCAAAGCATACTCCTTAAAACTGAAATTCTATTTTCTTTTCTTACTTTACTTATTCACTTTTCTAAATACTTTTTACTTCTCAAAGCATACTCCTTAAAACTGAAATTCTATCTTCTTTTCTTACTTTACTTATTCACTTTTCTAAATACTTTTTACTTCTCAAAGCATACTCCTTAAAACTGAAATTCTATCTTCTTTTCTTACTTTACTTATTCACTATTCTAAATATTTTTTACTTCTCAAAGCATACTCCTTAAAACTGAAAGTCTATCTCTTTTCTTACTTTAATTCTTGACTTTTAAAATACTTATTTCTTCTCAAAGCATACTCCTTAAAACTGAAATTCTATCTTCTTTTCTTACTTTACTTATTCACCTTTTCAAAATACTTATTACTTCTCAAAGCATACTCCTTAAAACTGAAATTCTATCTTCTTTTCTTACTTTACTTATTCACCTTTCTAAATACTTTTTACTTCTCAAAGCATACTCCTTAAAACTGAAATTCTATCTTCTTTTTTTACTTTACTTATTCACCTTTTCAAAATACTTAGTTCTTCTCAAAGCATACTCCTTAAAACTGAAATTCTATCTTCTTTTCTTACTTTACTTCTTCACTTTTCTAAATACTTTTTACTTCTCAGAGCATACTCCTTAAAACTGAAAGTCTATCTCTTTTCTTACTTTACTTCTTCACTATTCTAAATATTTTTTACTTCTCAAAGCATACTCCTTAAAACTGAAATTCTATCTTCTTTTCTTACTTTACTTATTCACTTTTCTAAATACTTTTTACTTCTCAAAGCATACTCCTTAAAACTGAAAGTCTATCTCTTTTCTTACTTTACTTCTTCACTATTCTAAATATTTTTTACTTCTCAAAGCATACTCCTTAAAACTGAAATTCTATCTTCTTTTCTTACTTTACTTATTCACTTTTCTAAATACTTTTTACTTCTCAAAGCATACTCCTTAAAACTGAAATTCTATCTTCTTTTCTTACTTTACTTATTCACTTTTCTAAATACTTATTACTTCTCAAAGCATACTCCTTAAAACTGAAATTCTATCTTCTTTTCTTACTTTACTTATTCACTTTTCTAAATACTTTTTACTTCTCAAAGCATACTCCTTAAAACTGAAATTCTATCTTCTTTTCTTACTTTACTTCTTCACTATTCTAAATATTTTTTACTTCTCAAAGCATACTCCTTAAAACTGAAAGTCTATCTTCTCTTCTTACTTTACTTCTTCACTATTCTAAATACTTTTTACTTCTCAAAGCATACTCCTTAAAACTGAAATTCTATCTTCTTTTCTTACTTTACTTATTCACTTTTCTAAATACTTATTACTTCTCAAAGCATACTCCTTAAAACTGAAATTCTATCTTCTTTTCTTACTTTACTTCTTCACTATTCTAAATACTTTTTACTTCTCAAAGCATACTCCTTAAAACTGAAATTCTATCTTCTTTTCTTACTTTACTTCTTCACTATTCTAAATATTTTTTACTTCTCAAAGCATACTCCTTAAAACTGAAAGTCTATCTTCTCTTCTTACTTTACTTCTTCACTATTCTAAATATTTTTTACTTCTCAAAGCATACTCCTTAAAACTGAAAGTCTATCTCTTTTCTTACTTTAATTCTTGACTTTTAAAATACTTATTTCTTCTCAAAGCATATTCCTTAAAACTGAAATTCTATCTTCTTTTCTTACTTTACTTATTCACTTTTCTAAATACTTATTACTTCTCAAAGCATACTCCTTTAAACTGAAACTCTACCTTCTTTTCTTACTTTACTTCTTCGCTTTTCTAAATACTTTTTACTTCTCAAAGCATACTCCTTAAAACTGAAATTCTATCTTCTTTTCTTACTTTAATTCTTGACTTTTAAAATACTTATTTCTTCTCAAAGCATACTCCTTAAAACTGAAATTCTATCTTCTTTTCTTACTTTAATTCTTGACTTTTAAAATACTTATTTCTTCTCAAAGCATATTCCTTAAAACTGAAATTCTATCTTCTTTTCTTACTTTACTTATTCACCTTTTCTAAATACTTATTACTTCTCAAAGCATACTCCTTAAAACTGAAATTCTATTTTCTTTTCTTACTTTACTTATTCACTTTTCTAAATACTTTTTACTTCTCAAAGCATACTCCTTAAAACTGAAATTCTATCTTCTTTTCTTACTTTACTTATTCACTTTTCTAAATACTTATTTCTTCTCAAAGCATACTCCTTAAAACTGAAAGTCTATCTCTTTTCTTACTTTAATTCTTGACTTTTAAAATACTTATTTCTTCTCAAAGCATACTCCTTAAAACTGAAATTCTATCTTCTTTTCTTACTTTACTTATTCACTATTCTAAATATTTTTTACTTCTCAGAGCATACTCCTTAAAACTGAAATTCTATCTTCTTTTCTTACTTTACTTCTTCACTATTCTAAATATTTTTTACTTCTCAAAGCATACTCCTTAAAACTGAAATTCTATCTTCTTTTCTTACTTTACTTATTCACCTTTTCAAAATACTTATTACTTCTCAAAGCATACTCCTTAAAACTGAAATTCTATCTTCTTTTCTTACTTTACTTATTCACCTTTCTAAATACTTTTTACTTCTCAAAGCATACTCCTTAAAACTGAAATTCTATCTTCTTTTTTTACTTTACTTATTCACCTTTTCAAAATACTTATTTCTTCTCAAAGCATACTCCTTAAAACTGAAATTCTATCTTCTTTTCTTACTTTACTTCTTCACTTTTCTAAATACTTTTTACTTCTCAAAGCATACTCCTTAAAACTGAAATTCTATTTTCTTTTCTTACTTTACTTCTTCACTATTCTAAATACTTTTTACTTCTCAAAGCATACTCCTTAAAACTGAAATTCTATCTTCTTTTCTTACTTTACTTATTCACTTTTCTAAATACTTATTACTTCTCAAAGCATACTCCTTAAAACTGAAATTCTATCTTCTTTTCTTACTTTACTTCTTCACTATTCTAAATATTTTTTACTTCTCAAAGCATACTCCTTAAAACTGAAATTCTATCTCTTTTCTTACTTTAATTCTTGACTTTTAAAATACTTATTTCTTCTCAAAGCATACTCCTTAAAACTGAAATTCTATCTTCTTTTCTTACTTTACTTCTTCACTTTTCTAAATACTTATTACTTTCAAAGCATACTCCTTAAAATTGAAATTCTATCTTCTTTTCTTACTTTATTTATTCACCTTTTCAAAATACTTATTTCTTCTCAAAGCATACTCCTTAAAACTGAAATTCTATCTCTTTTCTTACTTTACTTCTTCATCTTTTCAAAAAATTTATTACTTCTCAAAGCATACTCCTTAAAACTGAAATTCTATCTTCTTTTCTTACTTTATTTATTCACCTTTTCTAAATACCTATTACTTCTCAGAGCATACTCCTTAAAACTGAAATTCTATCTTCTTTTCTTACTTTAATTCTTGACTTTTAAAATACTTATTTCTTCTCAAAGCATACTCCTTAAAACTGAAATTCTATCTTCTTTTCTTACTTTACTTCTTCACTATTCTAAATACTTATTACTACTCAAAGCATACTCCTTAAAACTGAAATTCTATCTTCTTTTCTTACTTTATTTATTCACCTTTTTAAAATACTTATTTCTTCTCAAAGCATACTCCTTAAAACTGAAATTCTATCTTCTTTTCTTACTTTAATTCTTGACTTTTAAAATACTTATTTCTTCTCAAAGCATACTCCTTAAAACTGAAATTCTATCTTCTTTTCTTACTTTACTTCTTCACTATTCTAAATACTTATTACTACTCAAAGCATACTCCTTAAAACTGAAATTCTATCTTCTTTTCTTACTTTATTTATTCACCTTTTTAAAATACTTATTTCTTCTCAAAGCATACTCCTTAAAACTGAAATTCTATCTTCTTTTCTTACTTTACTTATTCACTTTTCTAAATACATTTTACTTCTCAAAGCATACTCCTTAAAACTGAAATTCTATCTTCTTTTCTTACTTTACTTATTCACCTTTTCAAAATACTTATTACTTCTCAAAGCATACTCCTTAAAACTGAAATTCTATCTTCTTTTCTTACTTTAATTCTTGACTTTTAAAATACTTATTTCTTCTCAAAGCATATTCCTTAAAACTGAAATTCTATCTTCTTTTCTTACTTTACTTATTCACTATTCTAAATATTTTTTACTTCTCAGAGCATACTCCTTAAAACTGAAAGTCTATCTCTTTTCTTACTTTACTTCTTCACTATTCTAAATATTTTTTACTTCTCAAAGCATACTCCTTAAAACTGAAATTCTATCTTCTTTTCTTACTTCATTTATTCACCTTTTCAAAATACTTATTACTTCTCAAAGCATGCTCCTTAAAACTGAAATTCTATCTCCTTTTCTTACTTTACTTCTTCACTTTTCTAAATACTTATTACTTCTCAAAGCATACTCCTTAAAACTGAAATTCTATCTTCTTTTCTTACTTTACTTATTCACCTTTTCAAAATACTTATTTCTTCTCAAAGCATACTCCTTAAAACTGAAATTCTATCTTCTTTTCTTACTTTACTTCTTCACTATTCTAAATATTTTTTACTTCTCAAAGCATACTCCTTAAAACTGAAATTCTATCTTCTTTTCTTACTTCACTTCTTCACCTTTTCAAAATACTTATTACTTCTCAAAGCATACT
Organism: Loxodes magnus; assembly: GCA_946699065.1. Classification (NCBI taxonomy): domain Eukaryota; phylum Ciliophora; class Karyorelictea; order Loxodida; family Loxodidae; genus Loxodes; species Loxodes magnus. The sequence continues at coordinate 21,547 of CAMPDV010002968.1, read as the reverse complement.
CCTTTAAACTGAAATTCTATCTTCTTTTCTTACTTTACTTCTTCACTTTTCTAAATACTTATTTCTTCTCAAAGCATACTCCTTAAAACTGAAAGTCTATCTTCTTTTCTTACTTTACTTCTTCACTATTCTAAATACTTTTTACTTCTCAAAGCATACTCCTTAAAACTGAAATTCTATCTTCTTTTCTTACTTTACTTATTCACTTTTCTAAATACTTATTACTTCTCAAAGCATACTCCTTAAAACTGAAATTCTATCTTCTTTTCTTACTTTACTTCTTCACTATTCTAAATATTTTTTACTTCTCAAAGCATACTCCTTAAAACTGAAATTCTATCTCTTTTCTTACTTTAATTCTTGACTTTTAAAATACTTATTTCTTCTCAAAGCATACTCCTTAAAACTGAAATTCTATCTTCTTTTCTTACTTTACTTCTTCACTTTTCTAAATACTTATTACTTTCAAAGCATACTCCTTAAAATTGAAATTCTATCTTCTTTTCTTACTTTATTTATTCACCTTTTCAAAATACTTATTTCTTCTCAAAGCATACTCCTTAAAACTGAAATTCTATCTCTTTTCTTACTTTACTTCTTCATCTTTTCAAAAAATTTATTACTTCTCAAAGCATACTCCTTAAAACTGAAATTCTATCTTCTTTTCTTACTTTATTTATTCACCTTTTCTAAATACTTATTACTTCTCAGAGCATACTCCTTAAAACTGAAATTCTATCTTCTTTTCTTACTTTAATTCTTGACTTTTAAAATACTTATTTCTTCTCAAAGCATACTCCTTAAAACTGAAATTCTATCTTCTTTTCTTACTTTACTTCTTCACTATTCTAAATACTTATTACTACTCAAAGCATACTCCTTAAAACTGAAATTCTATCTTCTTTTCTTACTTTATTTATTCACCTTTTTAAAATACTTATTTCTTCTCAAAGCATACTCCTTAAAACTGAAATTCTATCTTCTTTTCTTACTTTACTTATTCACTTTTCTAAATACATTTTACTTCTCAAAGCATACTCCTTAAAACTGAAATTCTATCTTCTTTTCTTACTTTACTTATTCACCTTTTCAAAATACTTATTACTTCTCAAAGCATACTCCTTAAAACTGAAATTCTATCTTCTTTTCTTACTTTATTTATTCACCTTTCTAAATATTTTTTACTTCTCAAAGCATACTCCTTAAAACTGAAATTCTATCTTCTTTTCTTACTTCACTTCTTCACCTTTTCAAAATACTTATTACTTCTCAAAGCATACTCCTTAAAACTGAAATTCTATCTCTTTTCTTACTTTAATTCTTGACTTTTCAAAATACTTATTTCTTCTCAAAGCATACTCCTTAAAACTGAAATTCTATCTTCTTTTCTTACTTTACTTATTCACTATTCTAAATATTTTTTACTTCTCAGAGCATACTCCTTAAAACTGAAAGTCTATCTCTTTTCTTACTTTACTTCTTCACTATTCTAAATATTTTTTACTTCTCAAAGCATACTCCTTAAAACTGAAATTCTATCTTCTTTTCTTACTTCATTTATTCACCTTTTCAAAATACTTATTACTTCTCAAAGCATGCTCCTTAAAACTGAAATTCTATCTCCTTTTCTTACTTTACTTCTTCACTTTTCTAAATACTTATTACTTCTCAAAGCATACTCCTTAAAACTGAAATTCTATCTTCTTTTCTTACTTTACTTATTCACCTTTTCAAAATACTTATTTCTTCTCAAAGCATACTCCTTAAAACTGAAATTCTATCTTCTTTTCTTACTTTACTTCTTCACTATTCTAAATATTTTTTACTTCTCAAAGCATACTCCTTAAAACTGAAATTCTATCTTCTTTTCTTACTTCACTTCTTCACCTTTTCAAAATACTTATTACTTATCAAAGCATACTCCTTAAAACTGAAATTCTATCTTCTTTTCTTACTTTACTTCTTCACTATTCTAAATACTTATTACTACTCAAAGCATACTCCTTAAAACTGAAATTCTATCTTCTTTTCTTACTTTATTTATTCACCTTTTTAAAATACTTATTTCTTCTCAAAGCATACTCCTTAAAACTGAAATTCTATCTTCTTTTCTTACTTTACTTATTCACTTTTCTAAATACATTTTACTTCTCAAAGCATACTCCTTAAAACTGAAATTCTATCTTCTTTTCTTACTTTACTTATTCACCTTTTCAAAATACTTATTACTTCTCAAAGCATACTCCTTAAAACTGAAATTCTATCTTCTTTTCTTACTTTATTTATTCACCTTTCTAAATACTTTTTACTTCTCAAAGCATACTCCTTAAAACTGAAATTCTATCTTCTTTTCTTACTTTACTTCTTCACTATTCTAAATATTTTTTACTTCTCAAAGCATACTCCTTAAAACTGAAATTCTATCTTCTTTTCTTACTTCACTTCTTCACCTTTTCAAAATACTTATTACTTCTCAAAGCATACTCCTTAAAACTGAAATTCTATCTCTTTTCTTACTTTAATTCTTGACTTTTCAAAATACTTATTTCTTCTCAAAGCATACTCCTTAAAACTGAAATTCTATCTTCTTTTCTTACTTTACTTATTCACTATTCTAAATATTTTTTACTTCTCAGAGCATACTCCTTAAAACTGAAAGTCTATCTCTTTTCTTACTTTACTTCTTCACTATTCTAAATATTTTTTACTTCTCAAAGCATACTCCTTAAAACTGAAATTCTATCTTCTTTTCTTACTTCATTTATTCACCTTTTCAAAATACTTATTACTTCTCAAAGCATGCTCCTTAAAACTGAAATTCTATCTCCTTTTCTTACTTTACTTCTTCACTTTTCTAAATACTTATTACTTCTCAAAGCATACTCCTTAAAACTGAAATTCTATCTTCTTTTCTTACTTTACTTATTCACCTTTTCAAAATACTTATTTCTTCTCAAAGCATACTCCTTAAAACTGAAATTCTATCTTCTTTTCTTACTTTACTTCTTCACTATTCTAAATATTTTTTACTTCTCAAAGCATACTCCTTAAAACTGAAATTCTATCTTCTTTTCTTACTTCACTTCTTCACCTTTTCAAAATACTTATTACTTCTCAAAGCATACTCCTTTAAACTGAAATTCTATCTTCTTTTCTTACTTTACTTCTTCACTTTTCTAAATACTTATTTCTTCTCAAAGCATACTCCTTAAAACTGAAAGTCTATCTTCTTTTCTTACTTTACTTCTTCACTATTCTAAATACTTTTTACTTCTCAAAGCATACTCCTTAAAACTGAAATTCTATCTTCTTTTCTTACTTTACTTATTCACTTTTCTAAATACTTATTACTTCTCAAAGCATACTCCTTAAAACTGAAATTCTATCTTCTTTTCTTACTTTACTTCTTCACTATTCTAAATATTTTTTACTTCTCAAAGCATACTCCTTAAAACTGAAATTCTATCTTCTTTTCTTACTTTACTTCTTCACTATTCTAAATATTTTTTACTTCTCAAAGCATACTCCTTAAAACTGAAATTCTATCTTCTTTTCTTACTTTACTTATTCACTTTTCTAAATACATTTTACTTCTCAAAGCATACTCCTTAAAACTGAAATTCTATCTTCTTTTCTTACTTTAATTCTTGACTTTTAAAATACTTATTTCTTCTCAAAGCATACTCCTTAAAACTGAAATTCTATCTTCTTTTCTTACTTTACTTCTTCACTATTCTAAATACTTATTACTACTCAAAGCATACTCCTTAAAACTGAAATTCTATCTTCTTTTCTTACTTTATTTATTCACCTTTTTAAAATACTTATTTCTTCTCAAAGCATACTCCTTAAAACTGAAATTCTATCTTCTTTTCTTACTTTACTTATTCACTTTTCTAAATACATTTTACTTCTCAAAGCATACTCCTTAAAACTGAAATTCTATCTTCTTTTCTTACTTTACTTATTCACCTTTTCAAAATACTTATTACTTCTCAAAGCATACTCCTTAAAACTGAAATTCTATCTTCTTTTCTTACTTTAATTCTTGACTTTTAAAATACTTATTTCTTCTCAAAGCATATTCCTTAAAACTGAAATTCTATCTTCTTTTCTTACTTTACTTATTCACCTTTTCAAAATACTTATTTCTTCTCAAAGCATACTCCTTAAAACTGAAATTCTATCTTCTTTTCTTACTTTAATTCTTGACTTTTAAAATACTTATTTCTTCTCAAAGCATACTCCTTAAAACTGAAATTCTATCTTCTTTTCTTACTTTACTTATTCACTTTTCAAAATACTTATTTCTTCTCAAAGCATACTCCTTAAAACTGAAATTCTATCTTCTTTTCTTACTTTACTTATTCACTTTTCTAAATACTTATTTCTTCTCAAAGCATACTCCTTAAAACTGAAAGTCTATCTCTTTTCTTACTTTAATTCTTGACTTTTAAAATACTTATTTCTTCTCAAAGCATACTCCTTAAAACTGAAATTCTATTTTCTTTTCTTACTTTACTTATTCACTTTTCTAAATACTTTTTACTTCTCAAAGCATACTCCTTAAAACTGAAATTCTATCTTCTTTTCTTACTTTACTTATTCACTTTTCTAAATACTTATTACATCTCAAAGCATACTCCTTAAAACTGAAATTCTATCTTCTTTTCTTACTTTACTTCTTCACTATTCTAAATATTTTTTACTTCTCAAAGCATACTCCTTAAAACTGAAAGTCTATCTCTTTTCTTACTTTAATTCTTGACTTTTAAAATACTTATTACTTCTCAAAGCATACTCCTTAAAACTGAAATTCTATCTTCTTTTCTTACTTACCTTCTTGACTTTTCTAAATATTTTCTACTTCTGAAACATACTCCTTAAAACTGAAATTCTATCTTCTTTTCTTACTTTACTTCTTCACTATTCTAAATATTTTTTACTTCTCAAAGCATACTCCTTAAAACTGAAATTCTATCTCTTTTCTTACTTTACTTATTCACTTTTCTAAATACTTATTACTTCTCAAAGCATACTCCTTAAAACTGAAATTCTATCTTCTTTTCTTACTTTACTTCTTCACTATTCTAAATATTTTTTACTTCTCAAAGCATACTCCTTAAAACTGAAAGTCTATCTCTTTTCTTACTTTAATTCTTGACTTTTAAAATACTTATTTCTTCTCAAAGCATACTCCTTAAAACTGAAATTCTATCTTCTTTTCTTACTTTACTTCTTCACTATTCTAAATATTTTTTACTTCTCAAAGCATACTCCTTAAAACTGAAATTCTATCTTCTTTTCTTACTTTACTTATTCACCTTTTCAAAATACTTATTTCTTCTCAAAGCATATTCCTTAAAACTGAAATTCTATCTTCTTTTCTTACTTTACTTCTTCACTTTTCTAAATACTTATTACTTCTCAAAGCATACTCCTTAAAACTGAAATTCTATCTTCTTTTCTTACTTTACTTCTTCACTATTCTAAATATTTTTTACTTCTCAAAGCATACTCCTTAAAACTGAAAGTCTATCTCTTTTCTTACTTTAATTCTTGACTTTTAAAATACTTATTTCTTCTCAAAGCATACTCCTTAAAACTGAAATTCTATCTTCTTTTCTTACTTTACTTCTTCACTATTCTAAATATTTTTTACTTCTCAAAGCATACTCCTTAAAACTGAAATTCTATCTTCTTTTCTTACTTTACTTATTCACCTTTTCAAAATACTTATTTCTTCTCAAAGCATATTCCTTAAAACTGAAATTCTATCTTCTTTTCTTACTTTACTTCTTCACTTTTCTAAATACTTTTTACTTCTCAAAGCATACTCCTTAAAACTGAAATTCTATCTTCTTTTCTTACTTTACTTCTTCACTATTCTAAATATTTTTTACTTCTCAAAGCATACTCCTTAAAACTGAAATTCTATCTTCTTTTCTTACTTTAATTCTTGACTTTTAAAATACTTATTTCTTCTCAAAGCATACTCCTTAAAACTGAAATTCTATCTTCTTTTCTTACTTTACTTATTCACTTTTCAAAATACTTATTTCTTCTCAAAGCATACTCCTTAAAACTGAAATTCTATCTTCTTTTCTTACTTTACTTCTTCACTATTCTAAATATTTTTTACTTCTCAAAGCATACTCCTTAAAACTGAAATTCTATCTTCTTTTCTTACTTTACTTATTCACTTTTCTAAATACATTTTACTTCTCAAAGCATACTCCTTAAAACTGAAATTCTATCTTCTTTTCTTACTTTAATTCTTGACTTTTAAAATACTTATTTCTTCTCAAAGCATACTCCTTAAAACTGAAATTCTATCTTCTTTTCTTACTTTACTTATTCACTTTTCAAAATACTTATTTCTTCTCAAAGCATACTCCTTAAAACTGAAATTCTATCTTCTTTTCTTACTTTAATTCTTGACTTTTAAAATACTTATTTCTTCTCAAAGCATACTCCTTAAAACTGAAAGTCTATCTCTTTTCTTACTTTATTTATTCACCTTTCTAAATACTTTTTACTTCTCAAAGCATACTCCTTAAAACTGAAATTCTATCTTCTTTTCTTACTTTACTTATTCACTTTTCTAAATACTTATTTCTTCTCAAAGCATACTCCTTAAAACTGAAATTCTATCTTCTTTTCTTACTTTATTTATTCACCTTTCTAAATACTTTTTACTTCTCAAAGCATACTCCTTAAAACTGAAATTCTATCTTCTTTTCTTACTTTAATTCTTGACTTTTAAAATACTTATTTCTTCTCAAAGCATATTCCTTAAAACTGAAATTCTATCTTCTTTTCTTACTTTACTTATTCACCTTTTCAAAATACTTATTTCTTCTCAAAGCATACTCCTTAAAACTGAAATTCTATCTTCTTTTCTTACTTTAATTCTTGACTTTTAAAATACTTATTTCTTCTCAAAGCATACTCCTTAAAACTGAAATTCTATCTTCTTTTCTTACTTTACTTATTCACTTTTCAAAATACTTATTTCTTCTCAAAGCATACTCCTTAAAACTGAAATTCTATCTTCTTTTCTTACTTTAATTCTTGACTTTTAAAATACTTATTTCTTCTCAAAGCATATTCCTTAAAACTGAAATTCTATCTTCTTTTCTTACTTTACTTATTCACTTTTCTAAATACTTATTACTTCTCAAAGCATACTCCTTAAAACTGAAATTCTATTTTCTTTTCTTACTTTACTTATTCACTTTTCTAAATACTTTTTACTTCTCAAAGCATACTCCTTAAAACTGAAATTCTATCTTCTTTTCTTACTTTACTTATTCACTTTTCTAAATACTTATTACATCTCAAAGCATACTCCTTAAAACTGAAATTCTATCTTCTTTTCTTACTTTACTTCTTCACTATTCTAAATATTTTTTACTTCTCAAAGCATACTCCTTAAAACTGAAAGTCTATCTCTTTTCTTACTTTAATTCTTGACTTTTAAAATACTTATTACTTCTCAAAGCATACTCCTTAAAACTGAAATTCTATCTTCTTTTCTTACTTACCTTCTTGACTTTTCTAAATATTTTCTACTTCTGAAACATACTCCTTAAAACTGAAATTCTATCTTCTTTTCTTACTTTACTTCTTCACTATTCTAAATATTTTTTACTTCTCAAAGCATACTCCTTAAAACTGAAATTCTATCTCTTTTCTTACTTTACTTATTCACTTTTCTAAATACTTATTACTTCTCAAAGCATACTCCTTAAAACTGAAATTCTATCTTCTTTTCTTACTTTACTTCTTCACTATTCTAAATATTTTTTACTTCTCAAAGCATACTCCTTAAAACTGAAAGTCTTTCTCTTTTCTTACTTTACTTCTTCACTATTCTAAATATTTTTTACTTCTCAAAGCATACTCCTTAAAACTGAAATTCTATCTTCTTTTCTTACTTTACTTCTTCACTATTCTAAATATTTTTTACTTCTCAAAGCATACTCCTTAAAACTGAAATTCTATCTTCTTTTCTTACTTTACTTATTCACCTTTTCAAAATACTTATTTCTTCTCAAAGCATATTCCTTAAAACTGAAATTCTATCTTCTTTTCTTACTTTACTTCTTCACTTTTCTAAATACTTATTACTTCTCAAAGCATACTCCTTAAAACTGAAATTCTATCTTCTTTTCTTACTTTACTTCTTCACTATTCTAAATATTTTTTACTTCTCAAAGCATACTCCTTAAAACTGAAAGTCTATCTCTTTTCTTACTTTAATTCTTGACTTTTAAAATACTTATTTCTTCTCAAAGCATACTCCTTAAAACTGAAATTCTATCTTCTTTTCTTACTTTACTTCTTCACTATTCTAAATATTTTTTACTTCTCAAAGCATACTCCTTAAAACTGAAATTCTATCTTCTTTTCTTACTTTACTTCTTCACTATTCTAAATATTTTTTACTTCTCAAAGCATACTCCTTAAAACTGAAATTCTATCTTCTTTTCTTACTTTACTTCTTCACTATTCTAAATACTTTTTACTTCTCAAAGCATACTCCTTAAAACTGAAAGTCTATCTTCTCTTCTTACTTTACTTCTTCACTATTCTAAATACTTTTTACTTCTCAAAGCATACTCCTTAAAACTGAAATTCTATCTTCTTTTCTTACTTTACTTCTTCACTATTCTAAATATTTTTTACTTCTCAAAGCATACTCCTTAAAACTGAAATTCTATCTTCTTTTCTTACTTTACTTATTCACCTTTTCAAAATACTTATTTCTTCTCAAAGCATATTCCTTAAAACTGAAATTCTATCTTCTTTTCTTACTTTACTTATTCACTTTTCTAAATACATTTTACTTCTCAAAGCATACTCCTTAAAACTGAAATTCTATCTTCTTTTCTTACTTTACTTATTCACCTTTTCAAAATACTTATTACTTCTCAAAGCATACTCCTTAAAACTGAAATTCTATCTTCTTTTCTTACTTTAATTCTTGACTTTTAAAATACTTATTTCTTCTCAAAGCATACTCCTTAAAACTGAAATTCTATCTTCTTTTCTTACTTTACTTATTCACTTTTCTAAATACTTATTACTTCTCAAAGCATATTCCTTAAAACTGAAATTCTATCTTCTTTTCTTACTTTACTTATTCACTTTTCTAAATACTTTTTACTTCTCAAAGCATACTCCTTAAAACTGAAAGTCTATCTTCTTTTCTTACTTTACTTCTTCACTATTCTAAATATTTTTTACTTCTCAAAGCATACTCCTTAAAACTGAAATTCTATCTCTTATCTTACTTTAATTCTTGACTTTTAAAATACTTATTTCTTCTCAAAGCATATTCCTTAAAACTGAAATTCTATCTTCTTTTCTTACTTTACTTATTCACTTTTCTAAATACTTATTTCTTCTCAAAGCATACTCCTTAAAACTGAAATTCTATCTTCTTTTCTTACTTTAATTCTTGACTTTTAAAATACTTATTTCTTCTCAAAGCATATTCCTTAAAACTGAAATTCTATCTTCTTTTCTTACTTTACTTATTCACCTTTTCAAAATACTTATTTCTTCTCAAAGCATACTCCTTAAAACTGAAATTCTATCTTCTTTTCTTACTTTAATTCTTGACTTTTAAAATACTTATTTCTTCTCAAAGCATACTCCTTAAAACTGAAATTCTATCTTCTTTTCTTACTTTACTTATTCACTTTTCTAAATACTTATTACTTCTCAAAGCATACTCCTTAAAACTGAAATTCTATCTCCTTTTCTTACTTTATTTATTCACCTTTTAAAATACTTATTACTTCTCAAAGCATACTCCTTAAAACTGAAAGTCTATCTTCTTTTCTTACTTTACTTCTTCACTATTCTAAATATTTTTTACTTCTCAAAGCATACTCCTTAAAACTGAAAGTCTATCTCTTTTCTTACTTTAATTCTTGACTTTTAAAATACTTATTTCTTCTCAAAGCATATTCCTTAAAACTGAAATTCTATCTTCTTTTCTTACTTTACTTATTCACTTTTCTAAATACTTTTTACTTCTCAAAGCATACTCCTTAAAACTGAAATTCTATCTTCTTTTCTTACTTTAATTCTTGACTTTTAAAATACTTATTTCTTCTCAAAGCATATTCCTTAAAACTGAAATTCTATCTTCTTTTCTTACTTTACTTATTCACTTTTCTAAATACTTATTACTTCTCAAAGCATACTCCTTAAAACTGAAATTCTATTTTCTTTTCTTACTTTACTTATTCACTTTTCTAAATACTTTTTACTTCTCAAAGCATACTCCTTAAAACTGAAATTCTATCTTCTTTTCTTACTTTACTTATTCACTTTTCTAAATACTTTTTACTTCTCAAAGCATACTCCTTAAAACTGAAAGTCTATCTTCTTTTCTTACTTTACTTCTTGACTTTTAAAATACTTATTTCTTCTCAAAGCATATTCCTTAAAACTGAAATTCTATCTTCTTTTCTTACTTTACTTATTCACTTTTCTAAATACTTATTTCTTCTCAAAGCATACTCCTTAAAACTGAAATTCTATCTTCTTTTCTTACTTTAATTCTTGACTTTTCAAAATACTTATTACTTCTCAAAGCATACTCCTTAAAAACCGAAATTCTATCTTCTTTTCTTACTTTACTTCTTCACTTTTCAAAATACTTATTACTTCTCAAAGCATACTCCTTAAAAACTGAAATTCTATCTTCTTTTCTTACTTTACTTCTTCACTTTTCTAAATACTTATTACTTCTCAAAGCATACTCAATAAAAACTGAAATTCTATCTTCTTTTCTTACTTTACTTCTTCACTTTTCAAAATACTTATTACTTCTCAAAGCATACTCCTTAAAAACTGAAATTCTATCTTCTTTTCTTACTTTACTTCTTCACTTTTCTAAATACTTATTACTTCTCAAAGCATACTCAATAAACCGAAATTCTATCTTCTTTTCTTACTTTACTTCTTCACTTTTCAAAATACTTATTACTTCTCAAAGCATACTCCTTAAAAACTGAAATTCTATCTTCTTTTCTTACTTTACTTCTTCACTTTTCTAAATACTTATTACTTCTCAAAGCATATTCCTTAAAACTGAAATTCTATCTTCTTTTCTTACTTTACTTATTCACTTTTCTAAATACTTTTTACTTCTCAAAGCATACTCCTTAAAACTGAAATTCTATCTTCTTTTCTTACTTTAATTCTTGACTTTTAAAATACTTATTTCTTCTCAAAGCATATTCCTTAAAACTGAAATTCTATCTTCTTTTCTTACTTTACTTATTCACTTTTCTAAATACTTATTACTTCTCAAAGCATACTCCTTAAAACTGAAATTCTATTTTCTTTTCTTACTTTACTTATTCACTTTTCTAAATACTTTTTACTTCTCAAAGCATACTCCTTAAAACTGAAATTCTATCTTCTTTTCTTACTTTACTTATTCACTTTTCTAAATACTTTTTACTTCTCAAAGCATACTCCTTAAAACTGAAAGTCTATCTTCTTTTCTTACTTTACTTCTTCACTATTCTAAATATTTTTTACTTCTCAAAGCATACTCCTTAAAACTGAAATTCTATCTCTTATCTTACTTTAATTCTTGACTTTTAAAATACTTATTTCTTCTCAAAGCATATTCCTTAAAACTGAAATTCTATCTTCTTTTCTTACTTTACTTATTCACTTTTCTAAATACTTATTTCTTCTCAAAGCATACTCCTTAAAACTGAAATTCTATCTTCTTTTCTTACTTTAATTCTTGACTTTTAAAATACTTATTTCTTCTCAAAGCATATTCCTTAAAACTGAAATTCTATCTTCTTTTCTTACTTTACTTATTCACCTTTTCAAAATACTTATTTCTTCTCAAAGCATACTCCTTAAAACTGAAATTCTATCTTCTTTTCTTACTTTAATTCTTCACTTTTCTAAATACTTTTTACTTCTCAAAGCATACTCCTTAAAACTGAAATTCTATCTTCTTTTCTTACTTTACTTATTCACCTTTTCTAAATACTTATTTCTTCTCAAAGCATACTCCTTAAAACTGAAATTCTATCTCTTTTCTTACTTTACTTATTCACTTTTCTAAATACTTATTACTTCTCAAAGCATACTCCTTAAAACTGAAATTCTATCTTCTTTTCTTACTTTACTTCTTCACTATTCTAAATATTTTTTACTTCTCAAAGCATACTCCTTAAAACTGAAAGTCTATCTCTTTTCTTACTTTACTTCTTCACTATTCTAAATATTTTTTACTTCTCAAAGCATACTCCTTAAAACTGAAATTCTATCTTCTTTTCTTACTTTACTTATTCACTTTTCTAAATACTTATTACTTCTCAAAGCATACTCCTTAAAACTGAAATTCTATCTTCTTTTCTTACTTTACTTATTCACTTTTCTAAATACTTATTTCTTCTCAAAGCATACTCCTTAAAACTGAAATTCTATCTTCTTTTCTTACTTTAATTCTTGACTTTTAAAATACTTATTTCTTCTCAAAGCATATTCCTTAAAACTGAAATTCTATCTTCTTTTCTTACTTTAATTCTTCACTATTCTAAATACTTTTTACTTCTCAAAGCATACTCCTTAAAACTGAAATTCTATCTTCTTTTCTTACTTTATTTATTCACCTTTCTAAATACTTTTTACTTCTCAAAGCATACTCCTTAAAACTGAAATTCTATCTTCTTTTCTTACTTTACTTATTCACCTTTTCAAAATACTTATTTCTTCTCAAAGCATACTCCTTAAAACTGAAATTCTATCTTCTTTTCTTACTTTAATTCTTCACTTTTCTAAATACTTTTTACTTCTCAAAGCATACTCCTTAAAACTGAAATTCTATCTTCTTTTCTTACTTTACTTATTCACCTTTTCAAAATACTTATTTCTTCTCAAAGCATACTCCTTAAAACTGAAATTCTATCTTCTTTTCTTACTTTACTTCTTCACTATTCTAAATATTTTTTACTTCTCAAAGCATATTCCTTAAAACTGAAAGTCTATCTCTTATCTTACTTTAATTCTTGACTTTTAAAATACTTATTTCTTCTCAAAGCATATTCCTTAAAACTGAAATTCTATCTTCTTTTCTTACTTTACTTATTCACTTTTCTAAATACTTTTTACTTCTCAAAGCATACTCCTTAAAACTGAAATTCTATCTTCTTTTCTTACTATACTTCTTCACTATTCTAAATATTTTTTACTTCTCAAAGCATACTCCTTAAAACTGAAATTCTATCTTCTTTTCTTACTTTACTTATTCACCTTTTCAAAATACTTATTTCTTCTCAAAGCATATTCCTTAAAACTGAAATTCTATCTTCTTTTCTTACTTTACTTCTTCACTTTTCTAAATACTTTTTACTTCTCAAAGCATACTCCTTAAAACTGAAATTCTATCTTCTTTTCTTACTTTACTTATTCACCTTTTCTAAATACTTATTTCTTCTCAAAGCATACTCCTTAAAACTGAAATTCTATCTTCTTTTCTTACTTTACTTATTCACTTTTCTAAATACTTTTTACTTCTCAAAGCATACTCCTTAAAACTGAAATTCTATCTTCTTTTCTTACTTTACTTATTCACCTTTTCAAAATACTTATTACTTCTCAAAGCATACTCCTTAAAACTGAAATTCTATCTTCTTTTCTTACTTTACTTATTCACTTTTCTAAATACTTATTACTTCTCAAAGCATACTCCTTAAAACTGAAATTCTATCTTCTTTTCTTACTTTACTTATTCACCTTTTCAAAATACTTATTTCTTCTCAAAGCATACTCCTTAAAACTGAAATTCTATCTTCTTTTCTTACTTTACTTCTTCACTATTCTAAATACTTTTTACTTCTCAAAGCATACTCCTTAAAACTGAAATTCTATCTTCTTTTCTTACTTTACTTATTCACCTTTTCTAAATATTTTTTACTTCTCAAAGCATACTCCTTAAAACTGAAATTCTATCTCTTTTCTTACTTTAATTCTTGACTTTTAAAATACTTATTTCTTCTCAAAGCATATTCCTTAAAACTGAAATTCTATCTTCTTTTCTTACTTTACTTATTCACCTTTCTAAATACTTTTTACTTCTCAAAGCATACTCCTTAAAACTGAAATTCTATCTTCTTTTCTTACTTTACTTCTTCACTATTCTAAATATTTTTTACTTCTCAAAGCATACTCCTTAAAACTGAAAGTCTTTCTCTTTTCTTACTTTACTTCTTCACTATTCTAAATATTTTTTACTTCTCAAAGCATACTCCTTAAAACTGAAATTCTATCTTCTTTTCTTACTTTACTTCTTCACTATTCTAAATATTTTTTACTTCTCAAAGCATACTCCTTAAAACTGAAATTCTATCTTCTTTTCTTACTTTACTTATTCACCTTTTCAAAATACTTATTTCTTCTCAAAGCATATTCCTTAAAACTGAAATTCTATCTTCTTTTCTTACTTTACTTCTTCACTTTTCTAAATACTTATTACTTCTCAAAGCATACTCCTTAAAACTGAAATTCTATCTTCTTTTCTTACTTTACTTCTTCACTATTCTAAATATTTTTTACTTCTCAAAGCATACTCCTTAAAACTGAAAGTCTATCTCTTTTCTTACTTTAATTCTTGACTTTTAAAATACTTATTTCTTCTCAAAGCATACTCCTTAAAACTGAAATTCTATCTTCTTTTCTTACTTTAATTCTTCACTATTCTAAATATTTTTTACTTCTGAAACATACTCCTTAAAACTGAAATTCTATCTTCTTTTCTTACTTTAATTCTTGACTTTTAAAATACTTATTTCTTCTCAAAGCATATTCCTTAAAACTGAAATTCTATCTTCTTTTCTTACTTTACTTATTCACTTTTCTAAATACTTATTACTTCTCAAAGCATACTCCTTAAAACTGAAATTCTATTTTCTTTTCTTACTTTACTTATTCACTTTTCTAAATACTTTTTACTTCTCAAAGCATACTCCTTAAAACTGAAATTCTATCTTCTTTTCTTACTTTACTTCTTCACTATTCTAAATATTTTTTACTTCTCAAAGCATACTCCTTAAAACTGAAAGTCTATCTTCTTTTCTTACTTTACTTCTTCACTATTCTAAATATTTTTTACTTCTCAAAGCATACTCCTTAAAACTGAAATTCTATCTTCTTTTCTTACTTTACTTATTCACTTTTCTAAATACTTATTACTTCTCAAAGCATATTCCTTAAAACTGAAATTCTATCTTCTTTTCTTACTTTACTTATTCACTTTTCTAAATACTTATTTCTTCTCAAAGCATACTCCTTAAAACTGAAATTCTATCTTCTTTTCTTACTTTAATTCTTGACTTTTAAAATACTTATTTCTTCTCAAAGCATATTCCTTAAAACTGAAATTCTATCTTCTTTTCTTACTTTACTTATTCACCTTTTCAAAATACTTATTTCTTCTCAAAGCATACTCCTTAAAACTGAAATTCTATCTTCTTTTCTTACTTTAATTCTTCACTTTTCTAAATACTTTTTACTTCTCAAAGCATACTCCTTAAAACTGAAATTCTATCTTCTTTTCTTACTTTACTTATTCACCTTTTCTAAATACTTATTTCTTCTCAAAGCATACTCCTTAAAACTGAAATTCTATCTTCTTTTCTTACTTTACTTATTCACTTTTCTAAATACTTTTTACTTCTCAAAGCATACTCCTTAAAACTGAAATTCTATCTTCTTTTCTTACTTTACTTATTCACCTTTTCAAAATACTTATTACTTCTCAAAGCATACTCCTTAAAACTGAAATTCTATCTTCTTTTCTTACTTTACTTATTCACTTTTCTAAATACTTATTACTTCTCAAAGCATACTCCTTAAAACTGAAATTCTATCTTCTTTTCTTACTTTACTTATTCACTTTTCTAAATACTTATTTCTTCTCAAAGCATACTCCTTAAAACTGAAATTCTATCTTCTTTTCTTACTTTAATTCTTGACTTTTAAAATACTTATTTCTTCTCAAAGCATATTCCTTAAAACTGAAATTCTATCTTCTTTTCTTACTTTAATTCTTCACTATTCTAAATATTTTTTACTTCTCAAAGCATACTCCTTAAAACTGAAATTCTATCTTCTTTTCTTACTTTATTTATTCACCTTTCTAAATACTTTTTACTTCTCAAAGCATACTCCTTAAAACTGAAATTCTATCTTCTTTTCTTACTTTACTTATTCACTTTTCTAAATACTTTTTACTTCTCAAAGCATACTCCTTAAAACTGAAAGTCTATCTTCTTTTCTTACTTTACTTCTTCACTATTCTAAATATTTTTTACTTCTCAAAGCATACTCCTTAAAACTGAAATTCTATCTTCTTTTCTTACTTTACTTATTCACCTTTTCAAAATACTTATTTCTTCTCAAAGCATACTCCTTAAAACTGAAATTCTATCTTCTTTTCTTACTTTACTTCTTCACTATTCTAAATATTTTTTACTTCTCAAAGCATATTCCTTAAAACTGAAAGTCTATCTCTTATCTTACTTTAATTCTTGACTTTTAAAATACTTATTTCTTCTCAAAGCATATTCCTTAAAACTGAAATTCTATCTTCTTTTCTTACTTTACTTATTCACTTTTCTAAATACTTTTTACTTCTCAAAGCATACTCCTTAAAACTGAAATTCTATCTTCTTTTCTTACTTTACTTCTTCACTATTCTAAATATTTTTTACTTCTCAAAGCATACTCCTTAAAACTGAAATTCTATCTTCTTTTCTTACTTTACTTATTCACCTTTTCAAAATACTTATTTCTTCTCAAAGCATATTCCTTAAAACTGAAATTCTATCTTCTTTTCTTACTTTACTTCTTCACTTTTCTAAATACTTTTTACTTCTCAAAGCATACTCCTTAAAACTGAAATTCTATCTTCTTTTCTTACTTTACTTATTCACCTTTTCTAAATACTTATTTCTTCTCAAAGCATACTCCTTAAAACTGAAATTCTATCTTCTTTTCTTACTTTACTTATTCACTTTTCTAAATACTTATTACTTCTCAAAGCATACTCCTTAAAACTGAAATTCTATCTTCTTTTCTTACTTTACTTATTCACCTTTTCAAAATACTTATTACTTCTCAAAGCATACTCCTTAAAACTGAAATTCTATCTTCTTTTCTTACTTTACTTATTCACTTTTCTAAATACTTATTACTTCTCAAAGCATACTCCTTAAAACTGAAATTCTATCTTCTTTTCTTACTTTACTTATTCACCTTTTCAAAATACTTATTTCTTCTCAAAGCATACTCCTTAAAACTGAAATTCTATCTTCTTTTCTTACTTTACTTCTTCACTATTCTAAATACTTTTTACTTCTCAAAGCATACTCCTTAAAACTGAAATTCTATCTTCTTTTCTTACTTTACTTATTCACCTTTTCTAAATATTTTTTACTTCTCAAAGCATACTCCTTAAAACTGAAATTCTATCTCTTTTCTTACTTTAATTCTTGACTTTTAAAATACTTATTTCTTCTCAAAGCATATTCCTTAAAACTGAAATTCTATCTTCTTTTCTTACTTTACTTATTCACCTTTCTAAATACTTTTTACTTCTCAAAGCATACTCCTTAAAACTGAAATTCTATCTTCTTTTCTTACTTTACTTCTTCACTATTCTAAATATTTTTTACTTCTGAAACATACTCCTTAAAACTGAAATTCTATCTTCTTTTCTTACTTTACTTATTCACTTTTCTAAATACTTATTACTTCTCAAAGCATACTCCTTAAAACTGAAAGTCTATCTTCTTTTCTTACTTTACTTCTTCACTATTCTAAATATTTTTTACTTCTCAAAGCATACTCCTTAAAACTGAAATTCTATCTCTTTTCTTACTTTAATTCTTGACTTTTAAAATACTTATTTCTTCTCAAAGCATATTCCTTAAAACTGAAATTCTATCTTCTTTTCTTACTTTACTTATTCACTTTTCTAAATACTTTTTACTTCTCAAAGCATACTCCTTAAAACTGAAATTCTATCTTCTTTTCTTACTTTACTTCTTCACTATTCTAAATATTTTTTACTTCTCAAAGCATACTCCTTAAAACTGAAAGTCTATCTCTTTTCTTACTTTAATTCTTGACTTTTAAAATACTTATTTCTTCTCAAAGCATATTCCTTAAAACTGAAATTCTATCTTCTTTTCTTACTTTAATTCTTCACTATTCTAAATATTTTTTACTTCTGAAACATACTCCTTAAAACTGAAATTCTATCTTCTTTTCTTACTTTAATTCTTGA
This sequence comes from Loxodes magnus, assembly GCA_946699065.1. NCBI lineage: Eukaryota > Ciliophora > Karyorelictea > Loxodida > Loxodidae > Loxodes > Loxodes magnus. Next base: position 3,207 of record CAMPDV010002968.1, on the reverse strand, counting down.
CTTTTAAAATACTTATTTCTTCTCAAAGCATACTCCTTAAAACTGAAATTCTATCTTCTTTTCTTACTTTACTTATTCACTTTTCTAAATACTTATTACTTCTCAAAGCATACTCCTTAAAACTGAAATTCTATTTTCTTTTCTTACTTTACTTATTCACTTTTCTAAATACTTTTTACTTCTCAAAGCATACTCCTTAAAACTGAAATTCTATCTTCTTTTCTTACTTTACTTCTTCACTTTTCTAAATACTTTTTACTTCTCAAAGCATACTCCTTAAAACTGAAATTCTATCTCTTTTCTTACTTTAATTCTTGACTTTTAAAATACTTATTTCTTCTCAAAGCATATTCCTTAAAACTGAAATTCTATCTTCTTTTCTTACTTTACTTATTCACTTTTCTAAATACTTATTTCTTCTCAAAGCATATTCCTTAAAACTGAAATTCTATCTTCTTTTCTTACTTTAATTCTTGACTTTTAAAATACTTATTTCTTCTCAAAGCATATTCCTTAAAACTGAAATTCTATCTTCTTTTCTTACTTTACTTCTTCACTATTCTAAATATTTTTTACTTCTCAAAGCATACTCCTTAAAACTGAAATTCTATCTTCTTTTCTTACTTTAATTCTTGACTTTTAAAATACTTATTTCTTCTCAAAGCATACTCCTTAAAACTGAAAGTCTATCTTCTTTTCTTACTTTACTTCTTCACTATTCTAAATACTTATTACTTCTCAAAGCATACTCCTTAAAACTGAAATTCTATCTCCTTTTCTTACTTTATTTATTCACCTTTTAAAATACTTTTTACTTCTCAAAGCATACTCCTTAAAACTGAAATTCTATCTTCTTTTCTTACTTTACTTCTTCACTTTTCTAAATACTTTTTACTTCTCAAAGCATACTCCTTAAAACTGAAAGTCTATCTCTTTTCTTACTTTAATTCTTGACTTTTAAAATACTTTTTACTTCTCAAAGCATACTCCTTAAAACTGAAATTCTATCTTCTTTTCTTACTTTACTTATTCACCTTTTCAAAATACTTATTTCTTCTCAAAGCATACTCCTTAAAACTGAAATTCTATCTTCTTTTCTTACTTTACTTCTTCACTATTCTAAATATTTTTTACTTCTCAAAGCATACTCCTTAAAACTGAAAGTCTATCTTCTTTTCTTACTTTACTTCTTCACTATTCTAAATACTTTTTACTTCTCAAAGCATACTCCTTAAAACTGAAATTCTATCTCTTTTCTTACTTTAATTCTTGACTTTTAAAATACTTATTTCTTCTCAAAGCATATTCCTTAAAACTGAAATTCTATCTTCTTTTCTTACTTTACTTATTCACTTTTCTAAATACTTATTACTTCTCAAAGCATACTCCTTAAAACTGAAATTCTATCTTCTTTTCTTACTTTACTTATTCACTTTTCTAAATACTTATTACTTCTCAAAGCATACTCCTTAAAACTGAAATTCTATCTTCTTTTCTTACTTTACTTATTCACTTTTCTAAATACTTTTTACTTCTCAAAGCATACTCCTTAAAACTGAAATTCTATCTTCTTTTCTTACTTTACTTCTTCACTATTCTAAATATTTTTTACTTCTCAAAGCATACTCCTTAAAACTGAAAGTCTATCTCTTTTCTTACTTTAATTCTTGACTTTTAAAATACTTATTTCTTCTCAAAGCATATTCCTTAAAACTGAAATTCTATCTTCTTTTCTTACTTTACTTATTCACTTTTCTAAATACTTTTTACTTCTCAAAGCATACTCCTTAAAACTGAAATTCTATCTTCTTTTCTTACTTTAATTCTTGACTTTTAAAATACTTATTTCTTCTCAAAGCATATTCCTTAAAACTGAAATTCTATCTTCTTTTCTTACTTTACTTATTCACTTTTCTAAATACTTATTACTTCTCAAAGCATACTCCTTAAAACTGAAATTCTATCTTCTTTTCTTACTTTACTTATTCACTTTTCTAAATACTTTTTACTTCTCAAAGCATACTCCTTAAAACTGAAAGTCTATCTTCTTTTCTTACTTTAATTCTTGACTTTTAAAATACTTATTTCTTCTCAAAGCATATTCCTTAAAACTGAAATTCTATCTTCTTTTCTTACTTTACTTATTCACCTTTTCAAAATACTTATTTCTTCTCAAAGCATACTCCTTAAAACTGAAATTCTATCTTCTTTTCTTACTTCACTTCTTCACCTTTTCAAAATACTTATTACTTCTCAAAGCATACTCCTTAAAACTTAAATTCTATCTTCTTTTCTTACTTTACTTATTCACTTTTCTAAATACTTATTACTTCACAAAGCATACTCCTTAAAACTGAAATTCTATTTTCTTTTCTTACTTTACTTATTCACTTTTCTAAATACTTTTTACTTCTCAAAGCATACTCCTTAAAACTGAAAGTCTATCTTCTTTTCTTACTTTACTTCTTCACTATTCTAAATATTTTTTACTTCTCAAAGCATACTCCTTAAAACTGAAAGTCTATCTTCTTTTCTTACTTTACTTCTTCACTATTCTAAATATTTTTTACTTCTCAAAGCATACTCCTTAAAACTGAAAGTCTATCTTCTTTTCTTACTTTACTTCTTCACTATTCTAAATATTTTTTACTTCTCAAAGCATACTCCTTAAAACTGAAATTCTATCTTCTTTTCTTACTTTACTTCTTCACTATTCTAAATATTTTTTACTTCTCAAAGCATACTCCTTAAAACTGAAAGTCTATCTCTTTTCTTACTTTAATTCTTGACTTTTAAAATACTTATTTCTTCTCAAAGCATACTCCTTAAAACTGAAAGTCTATCTTCTTTTCTTACTTTACTTCTTCACTATTCTAAATATTTTTTACTTCTCAAAGCATACTCCTTAAAACTGAAATTCTATCTCTTTTCTTACTTTAATTCATGACTTTTAAAATACTTATTTCTTCTCAAAGCATATTCCTTAAAACTGAAATTCTATCTTCTTTTCTTACTTTACTTATTCACTTTTCTAAATACTTATTTCTTCTCAAAGCATACTCCTTAAAACTGAAATTCTATCTTCTTTTCTTACTTTAATTCTTGACTTTTAAAATACTTATTTCTTCTCAAAGCATATTCCTTAAAACTGAAATTCTATCTTCTTTTCTTACTTTACTTATTCACCTTTTCAAAATACTTATTTCT
>CAMPDV010002967.1:0-51543 GCA_946699065.1 Loxodes magnus | reverse complement strand
TGTGGCTATATCCAGTGATTCAGAGTTCATCGTATCGTGAAGTTATGATAATACGGTGAGACTATGGGACGTCAAGACAGGTACCTGTAAGACCATGAGTGGTCACACTAGTGTTGTATATGCTGTGGCTATATCCAGTGATTCAGAGTTCATCGTATCGGGAAGTAATGATAATACGGTGAGACTATGGGACGTCAAGACAGGTACCTGTAAGACCATGAGTGGTCACACACATTATGTATATGCTGTGGCTATATCCAGTGATTCAGAGTTCATCTTATCGGGAAGTAATGATAAGACGGTGAGACTATGGGACGTCAAGACAGGTACCTGTAAGACCATGAGTGGTCACACTAGTTGTGTATATGCTGTGGCTATATCCAGTGATTCAGAGTTCATCTTATCGGGAAGTTATGATAATGCGGTGAGACTATGGGACGTCAAGACAGGTACCTGTAAGACCATGAGTGGTCACACACATTATGTATATGCTGTGGCTATATCCAGTGATTCAGAGTTCATCGTATCGGGAAGTAATGATAATACGGTGAGACTATGGGACGTCAAGACAGGTACCTGTAAGACCATGAGTGGTCACACTAGTTATGTATCTGCTGTGGCTATATCCCGTGATTCAGAGTTCATCTTATCGGGAAGTAATGATAATACGGTGAGACTATGGGACGTCAAGACAGGTACCTGTAAGACCATGAGTGGTCACACACATTATGTATATGCTGTGGCTATATCCAGTGATTCAGAGTTCATCTTATCGGGAAGTCATGATTATACGGTGAGACTATGGGACGTCAAGACAGGTACCTGTAAGACCATGAGTGGTCACACTAGTTGTGTATATTCTGTGGCTATATCCAGTGATTCAGAGTTCATCGTATCGGGAAGTTATGATTATACGGTGAGACTATGGGACGTCAAGACAGGTACCTGTAAGACCATGAGTGGTCACACTAGTTATGTATATGCTGTGGCTATATCCAGTGATTCAGAGTTCATCGTATCGGGAAGTCATGATTATACGGTGAGACTATGGGACGTCAAGACAGGTACCTGTAAGACCATGAGTGGTCACACTAGTGTTGTATATGCTGTGGCTATATCCAGTGATTCAGAGTTCATCTTATCGGGAAGTAATGATAAGACGGTGAGACTATGGGACGTCAAGACAGGTACCTGTAAGACCATGAGTGGTCACACTAGTTATGTATCATCTGTGGCTATATCCAGTGATTCAGAGTTCATCGTATCGGGAAGTTATGATAAGACGGTGAGACTATGGGACGTCAAGACAGGTACCTGTAAGACCATGAGTGGTCACACTAGTTATGTATCTGCTGTGGCTATATCCAGTGATTCAGAGTTCATCTTATCGGGAAGTAATGATAATACGGTGAGACTATGGGACGTCAAGACAGGTACCTGTAAGACCATGAGTGGTCACACTAGTTATGTATATGCTGTGGCTATATCCAGTGATTCAGAGTTCATCTTATCGGGAAGTAATGATAATACGGTGAGACTATGGGACGTCAAGACAGGTACCTGTAAGACCATGAGTGGTCACACTAGTTATGTATATGCTGTGGCTATATCCAGTGATTCAGAGTTCATCGTATCGGGAAGTCATGATTAGACGGTGAGACTATGGGACGTCAAGACAGGTACCTGTAAGACCATGAGTGGTCACACACATTATGTATATGCTGTGGCTATATCCAGTGATTCAGAGTTCATCGTATCGGGAAGTAATGATAATACGGTGAGACTATGGGACGTCAAGACAGGTACCTGTAAGACCATGAGTGGTCACACACATTATGTATATGATGTGCCTATATCCAGTGATTCAGAGTTCATCGTATCGGGAAGTCATGATTATACGGTGAGACTATGGGACGTCAAGACAGGTACCTGTAAGACCATGAGTGGTCACACTAGTGTTGTATATGCTGTGGCTATATCCAGTGATTCAGAGTTCATCGTATCGTGAAGTTATGATAATACGGTGAGACTATGGGACGTCAAGACAGGTACCTGTAAGACCATGAGTGGTCACACTAGTTATGTATATGCTGTGGCTATATCCAGTGATTCAGAGTTCATCGTATCGGGAAGTAATGATAATACGGTGAGACTATGGGACGTCAAGACAGGTACCTGTAAGACCATGAGTGGTCACACTAGTTATGTATCTGCTGTGGCTATATCCCGTGATTCAGAGTTCATCGTATCGGGAAGTTATGATAATACGGTGAGACTATGGGACGTCAAGACAGGTACCTGTAAGACCATGAGTGGTCACACTAGTGTTGTATCATCTGTGGCTATATCCAGTGATTCAGAGTTCATCGTATCGGGAAGTTATGATAAGACGGTGAGACTATGGGACGTCAAGACAGGTACCTGTAAGACCATGAGTGGTCACACTAGTTATGTATATGCTGTGGCTATATCCAGTGATTCAGAGTTCATCGTATCGTGAAGTTATGATAATACGGTGAGACTATGGGACGTCAAGACAGGTACCTGTAAGACCATGAGTGGTCACACTAGTGTTGTATCATCTGTGGCTATATCCAGTGATTCAGAGTTCATCGTATCGGGAAGTTATGATAAGACGGTGAGACTATGGGACGTCAAGACAGGTACCTGTAAGACCATGAGTGGTCACACTAGTTGTGTATATGCTGTGGCTATATCCAGTGATTCAGAGTTCATCGTATCGTGAAGTTATGATAATACGGTGAGACTATGGGACGTCAAGACAGGTACCTGTAAGACCATGAGTGGTCACACTAGTTATGTATCTGCTGTGGCTATATCCAGTGATTCAGAGTTCATCTTATCGGGAAGTAATGATAATACGGTGAGACTATGGGACGTCAAGACAGGTACCTGTAAGACCATGAGTGGTCACACTAGTTATGTATCTGCTGTGGCTATATCCAGTGATTCAGAGTTCATCGTATCGGGAAGTCATGATTAGACGGTGAGACTATGGGACGTCAAGACAGGTACCTGTAAGACCATGAGTGGTCACACACATTATGTGAATTCTTTTTTTTAAAAAAAAAATCAAAGTTAAATTTAATTTTTTTTTAATTTTTTTCGGTTTCGCATTTTGATTTATCTTTTTTTATTCTCAAAGATTTAATATATTGCTTTTTTTTTAGCCATTATACCCTGCTTTAATTTTTTTTAAAGTATTCCTAAGCAAATTTAAAATTTAGAAGTTAATTCTTTAAGAGCTTATTGATTTTATTCTTTATTATCTATTTTATAAGATTTTAATTATTTCGAGTTGAAGATCATTTGTTCAAGTTCAAAGAAATTTTTTGCCTTGAACACTTTATTAAGATAAATTATTAAGATATAGATATTTTTTTAAAACTATTTTACATTCTGAATTAAAAATGTCTTTGATTTGATTTATCTAAAAATAGTCTATTTGTTTGATTTGAAAACATAAATTATTTCTTTGAAAAATAAGCTTATGAAATACTGCAGGACCTTCTTAGTTTTCATAAGGTTTATTAAAACTTAGGATTGTTTTAATAAAAAACACTGAGAATTTATTTAAAGAATATTTTAATAGCGGAAAATACAAAGCATAAAAGAATCCTACATTAAAATGCTACACAAAATAAAAACACAAATCATCCTATATCTACCTTTCCATATCATTTATGATTCACCTTTTATTAAATTATAGATCACAAACTATTGAAATAAATCAATTTTTACTTGTAAAGATGTGAAAATGAATTTTATAATGGATATAAATCATGTAAGACATGCTCTCATCAAATATTAAATCTAAGAACTTTATTTGAATTTTTATATTATAACAATCAAGAGACTATCCTCTTTTTTATTTATTTTAAAAAGCATTTGATTCATTAATTAGATCAGATTTATAAAAATACTGAATAAGATCTTATTAACGCAAGGAGAAATAAATTCCTAGCTGACATATATAAAGAGGAAAGAATAAGATTAAGAATAAGAGATCTTATCTCTGAAGAATTTGAAACTTTAAAAGAAGTAAAATAAGGATGTGTCTGCTCCCCCAATATTATTCAATATAATATAACATTAAATGTGTTATTGAATGAACTAAAGGAAAAAGAAGTTGGTATTACAACACAAACTAAATTGAATAAGAACAGAAGAAGATATGTAGGCACCCTAGCATATGCTGATGATATTGTACCATTAGTTCATCCAGATTAACTAGAAGATATGAATGATATACTATAATAATGATCATAACTCTATAATTTATAAATTGCGGACAAAACAAAATGAATGGTATGAAATTTTAATGCATGACAAAATAAGAGATAATCATAATAAGAGGTATAGTAATAGAGAAAGTGAAGGAATTTAAGTATTTAGGTCATTTGATATAAGAAAATATTTCATATTAAAAACATCTGGAGTCAAGAATCTAAGAATGCCAGAAAACCCAAGCATGAATTTTAAGCAAATTAACAATTTTTAAAAGAATCACTTTATATAATGCATCTATAATAATAAAATTCTTTATAAATCAAATATTTGGTTATGGAAGCGAGTGTATTCCATTCATAGAGGAAGCTATAGGAAATAACTCTTTAAATAAATTGGAAATATAAACAAATTAATGATTTCTAAATATAGCGGGATTAAAATCTTGACGACTCTTCTTTACCTAAAAATAAAGAAGCTGCCATCTAATTAAATGTGCATAGGCAGATGCTCGACTACTTTCTAAAAATTGATCCTGATTCATTTCAACTCAAATCCGTAGAGCATATTATAAACTTGTTAAGAGCTTTACTAAATAGTTGTAGTTAATCTCCAGTTAACAAGATCCTTCGAATTCCGTTAAAATTACTTCGAAATTCCTTAAGAACTGGAAATTAACTAACAAGAATTCTAAAGATTCAAAAATATATTTATAGGTAAAAAAAACTAGATTGATACCTCAGTCTCAACACTCGTATCAAAAATATCCTCTACATAGTAAGATTCTTTTGATAATTCATTCTCTAACCAGTTAAAAACAGTAAATAATATTATGAATATTTAAGATACTCTTTAAGTTGAAAAATAAAATGAAATACTTCTAAATGAAGTAAAAGAACTAAAGATTAAAATATAAAATTTAACAGATAAATAAATAAAATGATTATAGAGCGCGTAGCACCTCATTGGCGCAGCTCTTTCAATATTAATATTTAATATTAAGAAAAATGTTCTCATGTTTCTTGTTAAAATTCTAGAGGTCCGATGAGTCATGTCAGCTTCTCCAAATGGGGAATCTTCTTATTAAAATCTATTCTTAAATCTTGAGTCAAATGCTTCAGCCTTCTTGAATAAGGTCCAAATAAAAGAAGTTATTAAGTCGGTAATAAGAAGGTCCGTCAGTCAAACTTTCATACTGCTAGAGAAAACCCTCGGGGTAAGTTAGGTATGTCTCAACGGAGCTTATCCACCCTTCCCTGTGGTGGCATCTAGTGCAAGATTACTCGCAATGCAGTATACTCTGAACCAGATTACCTACTATCTTGTCTGACGCGGCCGACATCCATTTTATAAAATATCAATTAATAATTTTAAATGATTATGAGTCCAATACATTTATTCATAGAGCGAATAATTAATGCTATTGTAATGACTACTTCTTGGCAACTTAACATTTAAATTCTGATGATTTCGTTGACTATAAAGTTATCCAAGATTCGGGTTTGTATATTGATAATTTTCTACTAAGTATTACATTTAATTATAATTTAAAAAAATGTGAATAAGATTAAAAATAACGATTACTCTTTAAAATTTCTAAATTATAGGATCTGAACACGAGAAACTATTATTAAACTATTTTTGGGATAATTTTATCAATTCTAGTAACTTTATTAAAAAGATGTTGAAAATTAGTATCAATTCAACTGCGATCTTATTAGTTATAATGCGAAGATTGCGCTTGGATCTTAAAATCAAAGAAAAAACTATTATCAATTGCCAAGTTACTTAGCTACGTTATTTGTTCAAGCAAAAAAGGATAATATTGCATATTAGAACGCATTAACTTTGAATGGATGTCATAATTAAGAAGTTATCAAACTTTACTAGCTTAAAATTTAATCTCATAAACATTATCTTCACAAATTTTGGAAATGAAAAAAAATAAAAAGCTAAGGAAAAACATAAAGATCTTAACAAAAATGCTTAAATAATGTTTAAACAAGCTAAGAATCTAATAAACTAAAAATTTCGTAATTAGATGAATTTTAACTTTAACTAACAACAGCAATTTATTGAAAATTGGAAAACTAACGTTTTTGATAAACATTCGAAAATAAGTAAAATAGATTTTGACTTCTCAAATAGAAAAATAGATAGATTATTTAGAAATAAATCTTTTATCTTAAATTAGGAATTAAGTCATTTATAAAATATGCCTCTTTTTACGTGATTTGATTAAAAAAATTATATCTTAGCTTGCAAATAATAAAGCTACAGGTAATGAGGGTCTAAAGCTGAGCTTATTAAATATGGAGATTTAAGATTTGCATTAAATTATTACAAGTTTCATTAATAACATACTTAGAACATTTAAAATATCTAATGCAATGAAAAAAATAAACATTCTTCCGATTTTCAAAAAGGGAAACAAAATTAATTGATGTAATTGACAACCTATCGCTTTATTGAACTGTCTACTTAAAATTTATGATAAAGCGCTAGCATAACGACTTTAAAATTATATTTATGAAAGAAACATTTTACATCCAGCCTAATTTGGATTTATTCGTAAACGCTCTATTACTTAGCAAATTTGAATTATTTAGTAAATTATAGACTTGCATCGTAGATCATCTCATAAAAAGTAATTAATTGCTACTTTAATAGATGTAGAAAAAATGTTTGATATCTCTAGGAAATTACTTTTTGATTATCTTAGAAGACTTACCTTTGGACCTAATATTGGCCCTAGAATCTTTTTATGATAATGTTTATGCTAAGTTTATAATTGATGGATATCTTACAAGAACAATTAAATATAACAATGGATTACTATAAGGAAGTAGTCATGCATCTGTACTTGCAATTTTATACTATGATATTGTTATAAGATATTTAGAAGATAATCAGAAGAAATTAGGATTTCAAATATTATCTAAAACTTTCGTAGTACGAGCCTTTGCTGACGACTTAATCCAATTGTCCTCTTCCTAGAAAAATGCCTAAAAATTATTACAAGCTACATCTACAGTTTTTAATTTATTAAAACTTACAATTAATGTAGATAAATGTGAAGTAATAGAATTCTTGAAAAAAAATAAATGAAAAGAAAGCTAACTTTCTATTGCTCTAAAGTTCAATGAAATTTCAGTTGCTTAAAAAGATGAAGTTACCTATTTAGGATATTAGTTAGGAATAAAATAAAATTAAAAATTACATTGTACAGCAGTAGCTACCAAACACAGAGTAGCTATTTAAAAAGCTACTGTAATACTTTCTAAATATGTTTTAGTATCCCCTCTCAGCTTCAAAATTCTTTATAGAACTTTTATTTTGCCTAAAGTTGAATATGGAAGTGATATTACTCCGTGAGCTACTATTTCTGGAATTAAAGGAATAAAAAGCAAGATAGCAAACTCGTAAAGGCTTATTTCAAGACAGGCGTTTAGATCTTAAGAATTAACATTCAATGATTCATGCTTTATTGATCTAAACTGGCTTCCTTTTACACATAAGGTAACTCAAAAGTTAATGCACTTTTATTAAAAATTGATATAATACAGCAAAGAAAATCCTAACTCAGACACTGCTTTTTTATTAGAAAAAACACTAAATTTAATTTACCATACTAGAAACATATAAATAAATGTATCGATTTGTATAATTTTGAGACATGTTACATGTTTAGAATAATATGGATTTTTATAAACTCACGGAATAAAAAATAAAACATAAATTCTTAATGGAATGTCTCTCTATAAATACACTTATGCCAACAGCAAAAAGAATTATAGACTAAATAGAAAATAATTTAAGTGTATTTCCTGAAAATACTTACACTAAATATAATAAACACTATATTAGAGAGACTATTTCTATCAATAAACAAAGAAATTTTTCTTATAATTTTCAATAAGAACTCAGTAATCGTTACATTAACGTTAGATATAGCATTATTTGCTTATGTGGCTAAGATTTTGATGAAACTGATCTTATTTTTTATTGCTAATAAAATGCAGATATTATTGAGGAATTCGAAATTCATAAAGCTCTTAAAGAAAAAGAAAAAAAGAAACCAATTCTTTATGACTAAAACTATATAAGCAAACATCTTTCAAAAAATCAAATTCTTAAAATAGACAAATTAATCAAAAATTTTAATTCAAAATTACTAAAAAAGCGTCTTGAAATGTTTAAACTACAAAATGAGTTGTTAGAAGAGTTTCTAGAAGGAAAAAAAGAAAAATTAAATCAAGAAAATAAATAAAAATATATGATAGAGAAAGAACAAGAAAAAACTTGATTTAAATTTATAAACTTTTATCTTTCAACATATTTGTAATATTTATAGTCTAAACTATATCTATTGCAACTATGTCTCACTGTTCTTAAATATTGAAGATATTATATTTCAATTAATTAATTAATTAATTGGAAATCATGCAGCTTATATCATTAAGAGCTGTAGTAGATGGACCTTTTTGAGCATAAAATCGAAATCCTAGAGAATGAACTGATTTTCCTTAAACTACAAAATTACATGTGATAACGTATGATAATGTTCAGAAGAAAATTGCTTCTAAACTAAGAATCAACATTCGATGGATGAATATGTCAATTAACAAAGGGAATAACTACATATTTGAAACACAACTCAAGGAAGATAATGGAGGCACTACAGCTCAATGACGACATAATAATACAAGAAAAATGAAAAGGAATATATGGAAAATTAATGATAAAAAGCGATAAAGTTCCACAATGATGTAAATTTCATTACACGAATGTAGAATACGATCACCTGCAAAATATTAGAGTGAATTAATTGAACAATTCATACAAGTAATACCAAACTATCTAAGATTCAACAAACACAGAAAACAGGAAATATGATACTTATTTAGGCTTCGGGCCAAATGTAATGGAGCAGCATAAGCAATGAAAAAAAGAAATCTAATAGAGAGTGAAGCATGCTAATTCTGCAATTATAGAAAGGTAGATGAGATCCATATAATAGAAGATTGCAGATAATACAAAGAAGAAAGAGAATAGTTAATAGAAAATATCACGAACGTAATCATCAGTAATAACTAATAAAAATAAGCCTTCTTAAACTCAGGCTTGAAGAAATAGTATGAGGAAATTACAAATTCGAAAATCTGATACGAACTCTACAAGTAATCAAAAGAAAAGAAATAGATTGTCACATTAAAAATTTTCTGAGAGATATATAAGAGAAAAGAAAATGGGGTTATATTTAAAAAATTTTTCCTTATTAGAAAAAAATAGTAAAGACTATAGAGCAGGATTCAACGAGCATATTTGAATTTATAATAATTTATCAAGAGGACAAAAATAAAAATATGATTTAGCAACTTTATAACAATTCTAAGAAAATGTAGAAAGGAACTTGCGATGCCCTCAGAAAAGACTAACAGATAGCTTAACTATCTAAAGACAAATGAAAGAGTTGGAAAAGTAATAGATAGAAATAGAATTCTACTGTTTTAAAAAAACCTAATGATGGAGATTGACTTTAACTATTCAGATCAGGATATAATGAATCTATTGGAAGAAAAATTTAGAAGATTCTGGTCTGATAAGATAATTTCCAAGAATACTCTTACTTTTGATTTTCTCTTAATTTATGGTTCAACTATCAATGGTGAAACCACGTAAATTAATTGATTGGTTAATTCATTCATTCATAAACTCTTTCTTCAAAATTTATAGTTTTTTTTTGTTTTTTTGATTTTTTTGATTTTTTGATTTTTAGATCTTAATCGGTTTTTTATTTATAAACTCGGTTCTTTAAAGATTACTTTTAAACTTCGACTATTTTTTTTAATTTTAATTTATAACTTTCTCATGTTGTCGATTTATATGCCTTTATCCTCTAAAACAGCTTTATTTTTTATTTAGTTTACTTCTTTTTCTTTTAAGATTTCTGATAATTTCCTTTTTCAATCATCATTGTTTCTGTTTTTTCTCTATTATAACCAGTTGATTTTATAATTTTTGCTTATTTTCTATTTTTTTGTGGTCTTATATTAATTTCTATCTGATTTGTTTACATGCTTTAAGTGTTGTTAGTCTGATCTTATGAAGTGCTTCAAAAAGTATTTAATTTTCTTTAATGGGAGTAAATTTTTATTGTTATTTTTTTAGTTAAATAAATAAATTGGATTATAGAGCGCGTAGCACTCTCGTTGGTGCGCAGCTCTTTAAATTAATTTTATTTAATGTCGAAAAAAAAAATTATATCTTTCTGTCCCTGTTTTCCCTTCCTGCAATACGTCCCTGTAATTTTTCCTTCCAAAGCATAGGATGCAATATGCAATTACGGGTACATTTCACCGACCTATAATGAAGAAAGTTTCCTCTTGGCATTCAGAGTTCTTCAGCTTATTACATCGTTTTTCTCTTGTCATTAATTTCTCTTTCTCCGATTCATCCTACGTCTGCGCTTTTTTTTATTTGCCTTGCTGGGTCTCCAAGCAACATCCGAAGGAAAGGGCCTTCCACTATATTTATATTTTAATAGTTACAAATTCGATTTTATTTTATTTAGTCAGTTATTAGTCTTTATAAATTCTTAATTTAGGTTAAGCATTACTTTAACTATCTGTTTATATTTTTTTTCAGTTGTAATTTCTTCTATTTATTGTGATATTTAATATATTTTTTATGTTTTAAGCTCATTCTATAATATTAAAGTTTTGAATATTTAAGAAGCATATCATTTTTTTCTGGTTAATTGGGAAGTTATTGTTAAGTTTAATAAGAATATTTTTTTTTTTTAAAGATGACGTGGTTATAAGTATAGTATTTTCATACTTATTCTTATAATATTTATGAGTTTTATAAAAGATGTTTTTGATTTTAGCCAAAATTTTTTGTTTAATTTATATTATTTATTTTAAACATTTTTCATCGAATATTTCAAATATTATTTTCATAGATTAATCGATTTATAATATGTTTTTGTTGATAGTTATAATTTGTTAAATTTCTATAATCATCTTTATATTAAAAAAATGGATGTCGGCTCTTGTCTGGAGAACCATTAAAATTTTGGTGTAGTGTATACTACATTGCAAGTAATCTCTCACAATAAATTGTTACTACAGGAAAGTGTGAACAAGTTAGGAAGAGATATTGCTAAATTTCTTAAGAATTCTCGTTAGCAGTATTAACATTTACATAAGAGCCTACTGACGACTTAATAACTATTCTTTTTCAAAAAGACAAGTGCATTTAAGTTAAGTTTCGAGAATAATCTTTAATAAGAAGATTTCCCATTTATTAAAGGTGACATATCTCATTGGGTTAATAAAATTATAACAAGAAACATGTAAACATTTTTCTTAATATGAAATATTAATTATAAAAGTGCTTCGCATTCTATAATAATTTTTATTTATCTTTATTTTTTTATCGCGTTGTACTAAAGTCATTAAAATATTATCATTATGTATAACAATTTTAATGATATCATATTTCTTTATTTTTTTTCTTAATTATAATATTTCAGAGATTCTTATATTATTTCTTGGATGGTTATTTTACTTACTTACATTTACATTTTAGTTTTATTTTATTTTTTTTAATTTTAATTTTAATTTTTTTTAAACCAAAATACTAAAGTATTTTTAATAAAATTTAAGTGTTTAAATTCTATCTTAAATTTTTTTTTATTTTAAATTTTTTTATGTTTAATCTTTTTTTTAAATAATAAAAATAATTTATCAATTTTTATTTCAATATAATTAGTTTCTATATACTAAATTGTTTTTTAATCTTTATAAATGGATAGTAATCAATGTCCAAACTGTGAAGAGTAATTTGATTAAGACAAGCGAGTGTCTAAGCAATTACCATGTGGTTGCATTTCATGTTTAATTTGTCTTAAAGCAGTGTTTCGACTTACTAAAAAAATAGAATGTGCATAACATAACTAAGTTTTTAACATAAATCCTGACTAGTTACAAGGACCTGTAGTTTAAGAGCCTGATTAATAAAACATGCCAATTCAGTAAAATGAATTAATTGATTAAGTGAAAATCAATGAGTAGTTCAAGTGGTTACAGGATTAATACTCTTAGAAGCAGAATTACTAACTTATGGTGAGAGAAATTATTTCGGAAAGTTCATAGTTTATGAAGCATATCCAGTCGTTATCAAATCAGGAAATATTTAAATCTTTAATAGACTCGTTTTCTCTTAGCAACAGTAAATTAGAGAATTTATTATAGCGTTTATATTAGCTTAAAGACTCAAATGAAGTTTAATAATTTTAAGCGCAAAGAATGGAATAGTAATAAGGAAATTAAAGACAAAATAATTAATCTTAAGAATAATTTCAGTAAATATTTCGAGAGATAGACAATATTAAAAGAGATTAGAGACAGCCAATGGACATTTAAACTTTAAGAAGTAATATCTAAGCATGTCAATTCAATCTATTCAGCTATTTAAAAGAGAATGCCAAAGGAAAATAATTAACTTTAAAAAAGGCAGAGTAGTTAGTTGATAAGTTTTTCAAACAATTCAAAGTAGTAAGGGGTCTTAGTCAAGTGGTAAAGCATGTAGATAACTAAAGAGGTTAGGCAAACGTTTAAAAAAAGGAACAAAAGGTCAATTAAGAATCTTAAAATAATCAAAACCAAAATTAAGATTAAGTAATTGATTAACAATAACGAAATTAATAAGTTCAGGTCAAAGATTCTTTAGTTAAGTTAGATTTATAATAAAAAGAGAGATAAATTATTGAAGTCAGAGAGTTAGTTTAAGTAATAGAGTAAAGAGTAGTAAATCTATAGAATGAGTTTAAGAATGAAAGCCAAATAATTTAATTATGTTAAGAATAATAAAACTTTATCAAATAAGTGATTTAAGATTTTGCAAACCTAACTATTGAAAATTTAAATTAGTTCTTGAATTAAATAAAGGAAGAGAATTTCGATATATAAGCTTTGAAAAACAGTCCCTTAAATAAATCAGGATTAGTAGACTAAGCGTCAATCTTGTAAAAGTTATCATAAGTAACTGACTAATAAATTCATAACAAGTTAAGCTAAATAATCTAGTTATGTAAATCTTAACAGGGAGTATCACAAGTAGCTTCTAACGCAATCACAATGTTAAAATATATGAATTTTGCATTTACCAATCAAAATTTCGAAAACATCGACTTATCTAACGCTAATATATCTAGCACGACCT
The DNA here is from genome assembly GCA_946699065.1 of Loxodes magnus. Classification (NCBI taxonomy): domain Eukaryota; phylum Ciliophora; class Karyorelictea; order Loxodida; family Loxodidae; genus Loxodes; species Loxodes magnus. The sequence goes on along the minus strand of CAMPDV010002967.1, from coordinate 38,067 downwards.
TTTCCAACTGTAAATTCAACAACTCAAAGTTAACTACCGACAACCTTCGAAATTCCAAGTTCATCAACTGTGACTTATCCAATGTCAATCTTACCTCAATCTCATCTGATTTTCAACACATATACACTGGACATACAGCAGCTGTCACTTCGGTCGCCATCTCACCTAAAAATGAGTTCATCGTATCGGGAAGTCATGATAAGACGGTGAGACTATGGGACGTCAAGACAGGTACCTGTAAGACCATGAGTGGTTACACTAATTAGGTTTGATCTGTGGCTATATCCAGTGATTCCGAGTTCATCGTATCGGGAAGTCATGATAATACGGTGAGACTATGGGACGTCAAGACAGGTACCTGTAAGACCATGAGTGGTCACACTAGTTGTGTATATGCTGTGGCTATATCCAGTGATTCAGAGTTCATCGTATCGGGAAGTTATGATAATACGGTGAGACTATGGGACGTCAAGACAGGTACCTGTAAGACCATGAGTGGTCACACTAGTTATGTATCATCTGTGGCTATATCCAGTGATTCAGAGTTCATCGTATCGGGAAGTAATGATAAGACGGTGAGACTATGGGACGTCAAGACAGGTACCTGTAAGACCATGAGTGGTCACAGCGGTTAGGTATATGCTGTGGCTATATCCAGTGATTCAGAGTTCATCGTATCGGGAAGTTATGATTATACGGTGAGACTATGGAACTCTAAGACATAATAATGTATAAAGGTTTTATCGGGTCATACATCTTATGTCTTATCGGTAATATTCTCGAGCAACAACAAGTATATCCTATCTGGATCACAAGACAAGACAATAAGAATATGAAACGTCTCTAATGGACAATGTGTCTGTGGCTTAAACAATTCTGACTATGCAGGAAGTTTATCATTATCTAAGGACAACAATTGGTTGGTATCTAGTAATGCAAGTATTTACACTGCTTAATCAAGTGATTACGTCATTCGAAGATGGAACATAGGAAGGATATTGAATGGAGAATAAGCAACTAACTAATAATAGGTAAGTTTTTACATTCCACATTTATATAGACTGACTGGAATAAAGTATATGCTGACTATGGATTATAATTTTAGAATTGCGTAATGAATAATATTACAATGAGTGTGGAGGACAAATAGAGATACATCAAGTGATCTATTTGAAGTTTAACAATTTAATTTTACATTTAAGAATTTAAAAATGTGTTAAGTTTATAAATCTAAAGAAGTATTTCATTTTTTTATAAAATTTAAAGGGAAAAATTTTCTACGTTTTCGAATTTTTTCAAAGTCTTTTCTGAATTTAGTATTTTTTTTTTAAACAAAAGTTTAAATTAAAAAAAAGTTTTTAGAGAAATTTTTAAATTTTCAAGTGTTAGAAAAATTTTTTAAGGTATGTACTAGCCAAAAATAATTTCAATTCTTTCTAGTGTCAGAAAATTTTTTGAAGTACATACCAGAGTTAAAAATTTTAAATATATCGTCGTTAGAAATTTTTTTATTACATACTAGAGTTAAAAATTTTAATTTTTTTTCAAGTGTTAGAATTTTTTTGAAGTATGTTTTAAAGTTAAAAAGTTTTTTTTCTAGTGCTAGAAAAATTTTTTGAAGTAAGTACTAGAGTTAAAAATTTTAAATTTTATAGTACAGTACTAGAAAAATTTTGAACAATGTGCTATTGCATTTTTTTATTTATTTATAAAATCTAGTTACGTTTGTTTTATTATTATCTTTTAAGTTGCATTATGTGTTTTTACGATGTGAAATTTTTTAGTGTATTATATTTGAATTTCTTTCATTTTAAAATTTCATTAGTTAGAAGCCCTGAAATGGCAAAAAGTGTGAAAGCCTTTTTTTGCTCAGCGTTTTACACTATAGGGCTGAGTTGGGACGGAACAAGTTGGGGGATTTCGGGATAAGTAGAAGGTCAGAAAAGAATAAAATTTTTAAGAAAAAGTTTTAAAATAAAAAAGGTTTTTGAAAAAAATGAGAATAAAAAAATTTCGAGGCAATTATTTTGATTTTGGTTTTGAAAATTTTGATTTTAAAAATTTTATTTTTGAAAATTTTGATATTGGATTTGAAAACTTTTGATTTTGGTTTTGAAAAATTTGAGTTTGGGTTTGAAAATTGTTGAATTGGGATTTGAAAGTTTTGATTTTTGTTTTTTTAAACTTTTGATTTTGTATTTTGATTTTGAAGATTTAAGTTTTGGTTTTGCAAGTTTTTGTTTTTTTTGATTCAAAAATTTTCGATTTTGGTGCGTGATAAAAATTTTAAGAATTGGGTTTTGGTATATTTTTTGATTTTTAGAGCTAATTAAAAGGCAATTAAGAGTATTTAAAGCATTAAATCGTGAAAAATTTAATTTTGTTTTTTTACTCAGCTTTTTACACTGCAAGACTTTTTTCGGACGGAACAAACTTTAAAAATTTTGAAAATAAGCGTTTATTTTTTTTAAAATGTATTTTGGAATTCTGAAAGTAATAAAGAGTAATCAAAATTGCAAAAAGTGTCAAAGCCTTTTTTTGCTCAGAGTTTTATACTATAGGGAGGATCTGGGACGGAACAAACTGGGGGAAATCGGGATAGATAAAGGTCAGAAAGGAACAAATTTTCAAAATAAGTTTCAAAATATAAAAGGGCTTTGAAAAAAAATGTGAATAAAAAAATTGAGGATAAAATTTTCGATTTTGGTTTCGAAATGTTTTGATTTTAGGTTGTATTAATTTTTTTTGAATTGGGTTGTGATAAATTTTTTTATTTTTGGGTAATGAAAAATTTTTGTGATTTTAGAGTTAATAAAAGTAGAAAAGATAATGTTCAGCTTTAAATTGAGAAAAATATAATTATGTTTTTGGCTAAGATTTTTAACCTAAAAGACCTTTTTAGAACGGAATAAACTTTGAAATATTATTAAAATAAAGCTTTAAAAATGAATTTTTATTCGTTTAATAAATATAGAGATATCTGAAAAAAATAAAAATGCTTTCAAAATGAAAAAAGTGAAAATGCAATTTTGGCGTGAGAGTTTAGTTCTAAAGTATAATTTGGGATGGAAAAAAGAAGAAAAGATTTTGGGTCTAAAAAAATTTAAAAATATAGTAAAAAAGTAATAGAATATCTAAAAAAAAAATCTAAACAAAAATACTCTAAAAACTAATTTTTATTACTTATAGTTTTCAAAAACGAAGAAAAAAAGAAACCAAAACTTTTAAAAAGTAAAAAAAAAAAAAATAGAAAAAAAAATTTATTAAATATTTTTCTAAAACCGCCATAGTTGTTCGAAGGTGAACAACAAGGTCATCTTCATCAGAGGTTGGGGAAGTTAAGTACCCATAATCGACTTTATGTCTTCCTCTGCTTTGGTTTGACCTCGAGACATAAGATTCTTAGACCTTCGACACTGGCTTGGCTTAGTTTAGTTTAGCTTAGTTTAGTTTTAATTCTGGAACTAAAAAGAAATAATATTGCGAGCTTCATCAGAGGAGGGAATTTAATTCACATAATTGACAAATGTCGTCTTCTGATTTGGTGATGCAATGAGACACAATCCTGCCATGTCCTTGGACCTCCAGCAAGTATTAAAGATTACGAGTATTCTAAAATTATATCAGTAGTGAGCATTTTTATCAGTACTGAATAATTAAACCAGTATTGAACAAGGATTATCAGTACCTGATAATTTTATCAGTAACAAAAATTCTTGTCAGTATGAAACATTTTTTTTAAAGAACTGTGTATCAATGAGAGTGCTACGCGCTCTATAATAAAATTTATTTATTTATTTAAATTAAAAAAAAATTTAAAAGTTCTCATAAAGAAAAAATATAATTAAAAATAAAGAATCTTGTTATTTTCTTTACTTGCAAAGATCAAAATCAGATAAATATGAAAAAAGTCTGTTGAGAAAATTTTTTTTTAATTTGATTAATAAAAATTAAAATCGTTTTGTAAAAAAAAAAAAAAATAAACAAATCTTAAAATAAAAAAAATTTTAAATTAATTTATAAAAAAACTATTGAAAAATAATGATAAAATAAATAAAAAAAAAGTATGTTAAGACAAGAAAGAAATATAAATTTATTGAAAAATGAATAAAAGCAAAATAAGAATAAAAAGAAACGTTTATATAAGAAATTTGAAAGCTTATGAAAAAAAGAAAATATAAAAAAAAAATAATGATTTCTTAGTGCATTGAAGCAAAAAAAAAGAAAAAAACCTGAAGAGTAGCTAACAAAAAATGATCAAAGATAATACATCAATGAAGAAGAAATTAAAGATAACAATTAACGAAAACAGTTAGGTAATTGAAAGTTATTAGAATAAGTTAGAAAGATAAGATTTCAAAAAAATATAGAAGAAAAGTTAGAAAAGAGTCATAAGTAAAGTTGAAAATTAAATTTAATAGAGAAGTAAGAGTAGTTTGATTTCTAAGAAAAGTGAATAAGAAAAGTAAGAAAATGAGTCTGAAGATCAGTTTGACTAAGGTATTTAATATCAGAAGTTAGAAAAGATAAGATTTCTAAGAAAAGTGACTAAGAAAAGTAAGAAAAAGAGTCTGAAGATCAGTTTGACTAAGGTATTTAATATCAGAAGTTAGAAAAGATATATTTCTAAGAAAAGTGACTAAGAAAAGTAAGAAAATGAGTCTGAAGATCAGTTTGACTAAGGTATTTAATATCAGAAGTTAGAAAAGATAAGATTTCTAAGAAAAGTGACTAAGAAAAGTAAGAAAAAGAGTCTGAAGATCAGTTTGACTAAGGTATTTAATATCAGAAGTTAGAAGAGATAAGATTTCTAAGAAAAGTGAATAAGAAATGTAAGAAAATGAGTCTGAAGATCAGTTTGACTAAGGTATTTAATATCAGAAGTTAGAAAAGATAAGATTTCTAAGAAAAGTGACTAAGAAAAGTAAGAAAAAGAGTCTGAAGATAATTTGACTAAGGTATTTAATATCAGAAGTTAGAAAAGATATATTTCTAAGAAAAGTGAATAAGAAAAGTAAGAAAATGAGTCTGAAGATCAGTTTGACTAAGGTATTTAATATCAGAAGTTAGAAAAGATATATTTCTAAGAAAAGTGAAGAAGAAAAGTAAGAAAATGAGTCTGAAGATCAGTTTGACTAAGGTAATTAATATCAGAAGTTAGAAAAGATAAGATTTCAAAGAAAAGAGAATAAGAAAAGTAAGAAAAAGAGTCTGAAGATCAGTTTGACTAAGGTATTTAATATCAGAAGTTAGAAAAGATAAGATTTCTAAGAAAAGTGACTAAGAAAAGTAAGAAAAAGAGTCTGAAGATAATTTGACTAAGGTATTTAATATCAGAAGTTAGAAAAGATAAGATTTCTAAGAAAAGTGACTAAGAAAAGTAAGAAAAAGAGTCTGAAGATCAGTTTGACTAAGGTATTTAATATCAGAAGTTAGAAAAGATATATTTCTAAGAAAAGTGACTAAGAAAAGTAAGAAAATGAGTCTGAAGATCAGTTTGACTAAGGTATTTAATATCAGAAGTTAGAAAAGATAAGATTTCTAAGAAAAGTGACTAAGAAAAGTAAGAAAAAGAGTCTGAAGATCAGTTTGACTAAGGTATTTAATATCAGAAGTTAGAAGAGATAAGATTTCTAAGAAAAGTGAATAAGAAATGTAAGAAAATGAGTCTGAAGATCAGTTTGACTAAGGTATTTAATATCAGAAGTTAGAAAAGATAAGATTTCTAAGAAAAGTGACTAAGAAAAGTAAGAAAAAGAGTCTGAAGATAATTTGACTAAGGTATTTAATATCAGAAGTTAGAAAAGATATATTTCTAAGAAAAGTGAAGAAGAAATGTAAGAAAATGAGTCTGAAGATAATTTGACTAAGGTATTTAATATCAGAAGTTAGAAAAGATATATTTCTAAGAAAAGTGAAGAAGAAAAGTAAGAAAAAAAGTCTGAAGATCAGTTTGACTAAGGTATTTAATATCAGAAGTTAGAAAATATATATTTCTAAGAAAAGTGAATAAGAAAAGTAAGAAAAAGAGTCTGAAGATCAGTTTGACTAAGGTATTTAATATCAGAAGTTAGAAAAGATAAGATTTCTAAGAAAAGTACTAAGAAAAGTAAGAAAATGAGTCTGAAGATCAGTTTGACTAAGGTATTTAATATCAGAAGTTAGAAGAGATAAGTAAGATATATTTCAAAGAAAAGTGAATAAGAAATGTAAGAAAATGAGTCTGAAGATCAGTTTGACTAAGGTAATTAATATCAGAAGTTAGAAAAGATATATTTCTAAGAAAAGTGAATAAGAAAAGTAAGAAAAAGAGTGTGAAGATCAGTTTGACTAAGGTATTTAATATCAGAAGTTAGAAAAGATATATTTCTAAGAAAAGTGAAGAAGAAAAGTAAGAAAATGAGTCTGAAGATCAGTTTGACTAAGGTATTTAATATCAGAAGTTAGAAAAGATAAGATCTCTAAGAAAAGTGAATAAGAAAAGTAAGAAAATGAGTCTGAAGATCAGTTTGACTAAGGTATTTAATATCAGAAGTTAGAAAAGATATATTTCTAAGAAAAGTGACTAAGAAAAGTAAGAAAATGAGTCTGAAGATCAGTTTGACTAAGGTATTTAATATCAGAAGTTAGAAAAGATAAGATTTCTAAGAAAAGTGACTAAGAAAAGTAAGAAAATGAGTCTGAAGATCAGTTTGACTAAGGTATTTAATATCAGAAGTTAGAAAAGATATATTTCTAAGAAAAGTGAATAAGAAAAGTAAGAAAATGAGTCTGAAGATCAGTTTGACTAAGGTATTTAATATCAGAAGTTAGAAAAGATATATTTCTAAGAAAAGTGAAGAAGAAAAGTAAGAAAATGAGTCTGAAGATAATTTGACTAAGGTATTTAATATCAGAAGTTAGAAAAGATAAGATTTCTAAGAAAAGTGAATAAGAAAAGTAAGAAAAAGAGTCTGAAGATCAGTTTGACTAAGGTATTTAATATCAGAAGTTAGAAGAGATAAGATTTCTAAGAAAAGTGACTAAGAAAAGTAAGAAAAAGAGTCTGAAGATCAGTTTGACTAAGGTATTTAATATCAGAAGTTAGAAAAGATAAGATTTCTAAGAAAAGTGAAGAAGAAAAGTAAGAAAAAGAGTCTGAAGATCAGTTTGACTAAGGTATTTAATATCAGAAGTTAGAAAAGATAAGATTTCTAAGAAAAGTGAATAAGAAAAGTAAGAAAAAGAGTCTGAAGATCAGTTTGACTAAGGTATTTAATATCAGAAGTTAGAAGAGATAAGTAAGATATATTTCAAAGAAAAGTGAATAAGAAATGTAAGAAAATGAGTCTGAAGATCAGTTTGACTAAGGTATTTAATATCAGAAGTTAGAAAAGATATATTTCTAAGAAAAGTGAAGAAGAAAAGTAAGAAAATGAGTCTGAAGATCAGTTTGACTAAGGTATTTAATATCAGAAGTTAGAAAAGATAAGATTTCTAAGAAAAGTGACTAAGAAAAGTAAGAAAAAGAGTCTGAAGATCAGTTTGACTAAGGTATTTAATATCAGAAGTTAGAAAAGATAAGATTTCTAAGAAAAGTGACTAAGAAAAGTAAGAAAATGAGTCTGAAGATCAGTTTGACTAAGGTATTTAATATCAGAAGTTAGAAAAGATATATTTCTAAGAAAAGTGAATAAGAAAAGTAAGAAAATGAGTCTGAAGATCAGTTTGACTAAGGTATTTAATATCAGAAGTTAGAAAAGATATATTTCTAAGAAAAGTGAAGAAGAAAAGTAAGAAAATGAGTCTGAAGATAATTTGACTAAGGTATTTAATATCAGAAGTTAGAAAAGATAAGATCTCTAAGAAAAGTGAATAAAAAAAGTAAGAAAATGAGTCTGAAGATCAGTTTGACTAAGGTATTTAATATCAGAAGTTAGAAAAGATATATTTCTAAGAAAAGTGAATAAGAAAAGTAAGAAAATGAGTCTGAAGATCAGTTTGACTAAGGTATTTAATATCAGAAGTTAGAAAAGATAAGATTTCTAAGAAAAGTGACTAAGAAAAGTAAGAAAATGAGTCTGAAGATCAGTTTGACTAAGGTATTTAATATCATAAGTTAGAAAAGATAAGATTTCTAAGAAAAGTGAATAAGAAAAGTAAGAAAATGAGTCTGAAGATAATTTGACTAAGGTATTTAATATCAGAAGTTAGAAGAGATAAGTAAGATATATTTCAAAGAAAAGTGAATAAGAAATGTAAGAAAATGAGTCTGAAGATCAGTTTGACTAAGGTAATTAATATCAGAAGTTAGAAAAGATATATTTCTAAGAAAAGTGAATAAGAAAAGTAAGAAAAAGAGTCTGAAGATCAGTTTGACTAAGGTATTTAATATCAGAAGTTAGAAAAGATAAGATTTCTAAGAAAAGTGACTAAGAAAAGTAAGAAAATGAGTCTGAAGATCAGTTTGACTAAGGTATTTAATATCATAAGTTAGAAAAGATAAGATTTCTAAGAAAAGTGACTAAGAAAAGTAAGAAAATGAGTCTGAAGATCAGTTTGACTAAGGTATTTAATATCAGAAGTTAGAAGAGATAAGTAAGATATATTTCAAAGAAAAGTGAATAAGAAATGTAAGAAAATGAGTCTGAAGATCAGTTTGACTAAGGTAATTAATATCAGAAGTTAGAAAAGATATATTTCTAAGAAAAGTGAATAAGAAAAGTAAGAAAAAGAGTGTGAAGATCAGTTTGACTAAGGTATTTAATATCAGAAGTTAGAAAAGATAAGATTTCTAAGAAAAGTGACTAAGAAAAGTAAGAAAATGAGTCTGAAGATCAGTTTGACTAAGGTATTTAATATCAGAAGTTAGAAGAGATAAGTAAGATATATTTCAAAGAAAAGTGAATAAGAAATGTAAGAAAATGAGTCTGAAGATCAGTTTGACTAAGGTAATTAATATCAGAAGTTAGAAAAGATATATTTCTAAGAAAAGTGAATAAGAAAAGTAAGAAAAAGAGTGTGAAGATCAGTTTGACTAAGGTATTTAATATCAGAAGTTAGAAAAGATATATTTCTAAGAAAAGTGAAGAAGAAAAGTAAGAAAATGAGTCTGAAGATCAGTTTGACTAAGGTATTTAATATCAGAAGTTAGAAAAGATAAGATCTCTAAGAAAAGTGAATAAGAAAAGTAAGAAAATGAGTCTGAAGATCAGTTTGACTAAGGTATTTAATATCAGAAGTTAGAAAAGATATATTTCTAAGAAAAGTGACTAAGAAAAGTAAGAAAATGAGTCTGAAGATCAGTTTGACTAAGGTATTTAATATCAGAAGTTAGAAAAGATAAGATTTCTAAGAAAAGTGACTAAGAAAAGTAAGAAAATGAGTCTGAAGATCAGTTTGACTAAGGTATTTAATATCAGAAGTTAGAAAAGATATATTTCTAAGAAAAGTGAATAAGAAAAGTAAGAAAATGAGTCTGAAGATCAGTTTGACTAAGGTATTTAATATCAGAAGTTAGAAAAGATATATTTCTAAGAAAAGTGAAGAAGAAAAGTAAGAAAATGAGTCTGAAGATAATTTGACTAAGGTATTTAATATCAGAAGTTAGAAAAGATAAGATTTCTAAGAAAAGTGAATAAGAAAAGTAAGAAAAAGAGTCTGAAGATCAGTTTGACTAAGGTATTTAATATCAGAAGTTAGAAGAGATAAGATTTCTAAGAAAAGTGACTAAGAAAAGTAAGAAAAAGAGTCTGAAGATCAGTTTGACTAAGGTATTTAATATCAGAAGTTAGAAAAGATAAGATTTCTAAGAAAAGTGAAGAAGAAAAGTAAGAAAAAGAGTCTGAAGATCAGTTTGACTAAGGTATTTAATATCAGAAGTTAGAAAAGATAAGATTTCTAAGAAAAGTGAATAAGAAAAGTAAGAAAAAGAGTCTGAAGATCAGTTTGACTAAGGTATTTAATATCAGAAGTTAGAAGAGATAAGTAAGATATATTTCAAAGAAAAGTGAATAAGAAATGTAAGAAAATGAGTCTGAAGATCAGTTTGACTAAGGTAATTAATATCAGAAGTTAGAAAAGATATATTTCTAAGAAAAGTGAATAAGAAAAGTAAGAAAATGAGTCTGAAGATCAGTTTGACTAAGGTATTTAATATCAGAAGTTAGAAAAGATATATTTCTAAGAAAAGTGACTAAGAAAAGTAAGAAAATGAGTCTGAAGATCAGTTTGACTAAGGTATTTAATATCAGAAGTTAGAAAAGATAAGATTTCTAAGAAAAGTGACTAAGAAAAGTAAGAAAATGAGTCTGAAGATCAGTTTGACTAAGGTATTTAATATCAGAAGTTAGAAAAGATATATTTCTAAGAAAAGTGAATAAGAAAAGTAAGAAAATGAGTCTGAAGATCAGTTTGACTAAGGTATTTAATATCAGAAGTTAGAAAAGATATATTTCTAAGAAAAGTGAAGAAGAAAAGTAAGAAAATGAGTCTGAAGATAATTTGACTAAGGTATTTAATATCAGAAGTTAGAAAAGATAAGATTTCTAAGAAAAGTGAATAAGAAAAGTAAGAAAAAGAGTCTGAAGATCAGTTTGACTAAGGTATTTAATATCAGAAGTTAGAAGAGATAAGTAAGATATATTTCAAAGAAAAGTGAATAAGAAATGTAAGAAAATGAGTCTGAAGATCAGTTTGACTAAGGTATTTAATATCAGAAGTTAGAAAAGATATATTTCTAAGAAAAGTGAAGAAGAAAAGTAAGAAAATGAGTCTGAAGATCAGTTTGACTAAGGTAATTAATATCAGAAGTTAGAAAAGATATATTTCTAAGAAAAGTGAAGAAGAAAAGTAAGAAAATGAGTCTGAAGATCAGTTTGACTAAGGTATTTAATATCAGAAGTTAGAAAAGATAAGATCTCTAAGAAAAGTGAATAAAAAAAGTAAGAAAATGAGTCTGAAGATCAGTTTGACTAAGGTATTTAATATCAGAAGTTAGAAAAGATAAGATTTCAAAGAAAAGTGACTAAGAAAAGTAAGAAAAAGAGTGTGAAGATCAGTTTGACTAAGGTATTTAATATCAGAAGTTAGAAAAGATATATTTCTAAGAAAAGTGAAGAAGAAAAGTAAGAAAATGAGTCTGAAGATCAGTTTGACTAAGGTATTTAATATCAGAAGTTAGAAAAGATAAGATCTCTAAGAAAAGTGAATAAGAAAAGTAAGAAAATGAGTCTGAAGATCAGTTTGACTAAGGTATTTAATATCAGAAGTTAGAAAGATAAGATTTGAAAGAAAAGTGAATAAGAAAAGTAAGAAAAAGAGTCTGAAGATCAGTTTGACTAAGGTATTTAATATCAGAAGTTAGAAAAGATATATTTCTAAGAAAAGTGAAGAAGAAAAGTAAGAAAATGAGTCTGAAGATCAGTTTGACTAAGGTATTTAATATCAGAAGTTAGAAAAGATAAGATCTCTAAGAAAAGTGAATAAGAAAAGTAAGAAAATGAGTCTGAAGATCAGTTTGACTAAGGTATTTAATATCAGAAGTTAGAAAAGATATATTTCTAAGAAAAGTGACTAAGAAAAGTAAGAAAATGAGTCTGAAGATCAGTTTGACTAAGGTATTTAATATCAGAAGTTAGAAAAGATAAGATTTCTAAGAAAAGTGACTAAGAAAAGTAAGAAAATGAGTCTGAAGATCAGTTTGACTAAGGTATTTAATATCAGAAGTTAGAAAAGATATATTTCTAAGAAAAGTGAATAAGAAAAGTAAGAAAATGAGTCTGAAGATCAGTTTGACTAAGGTATTTAATATCAGAAGTTAGAAAAGATATATTTCTAAGAAAAGTGAAGAAGAAAAGTAAGAAAATGAGTCTGAAGATAATTTGACTAAGGTATTTAATATCAGAAGTTAGAAAAGATAAGATTTCTAAGAAAAGTGAATAAGAAAAGTAAGAAAATGAGTCTGAAGATCAGTTTGACTAAGGTATTTAATATCAGAAGTTAGAAAAGATAAGATTTCTAAGAAAAGTGACTAAGAAAAGTAAGAAAAAGAGTGTGAAGATCATAATTGAAAGTATCTAGAAGTTAAATAAGATTTCTAAGAAAAGTAAGAAAAAGAGTGTGAAGATCATAATTGAAAGTATCTAGAAGTTAAATAAGATTTCTAAGAAAAGTGAATAAGAAAAGTAAGAAAAAGAGTGTGAAGATCATAATTGAAAGTATCTAGAAGTTAAATAAGATTTCTAAGAAAAGTGAATAAGAAAAGTAAGAAAATGAGTCTGAAGATCAGTTTGACTAAGGTATTTAATATCAGAAGTTAGAAAAGATATATTTCTAAGAAAAGTGAAGAAGAAAAGTAAGAAAATGAGTCTGAAGATAATTTGACTAAGGTATTTAATATCAGAAGTTAGAAAAGATAAGATTTCTAAGAAAAGTGACTAAGAAAAGTAAGAAAAAGAGTCTGAAGATCAGTTTGACTAAGGTATTTAATATCAGAAGTTAGAAAGATAAGATTTCTAAGAAAAGTGAATAAGAAAAGTAAGAAAAAGAGTCTGAAGATCAGTTTGACTAAGGTATTTAATATCAGAAGTTAGAAAAGATATATTTCTAAGAAAAGTGAAGAAGAAAAGTAAGAAAAAGAGTCTGAAGATCAGTTTGACTAAGGTATTTAATATCAGAAGTTAGAAAAGATATATTTCTAAGAAAAGTGAATAAGAAAAGTAAGAAAATGAGTCTGAAGATCAGTTTGACTAAGGTATTTAATATCAGAAGTTAGAAAAGATAAGATTTCTAAGTAAAGTGACTAAGAAAAGTAAGAAAAAGAGTCTGAAGATCAGTTTGACTAAGGTATTTAATATCAGAAGTTAGAAGAGATAAGTAAGATATATTTCAAAGAAAAGTGAATAAGAAATGTAAGAAAATGAGTCTGAAGATCAGTTTGACTAAGGTATTTAATATCAGAAGTTAGAAAAGATATATTTCTAAGAAAAGTGAAGAAGAAAAGTAAGAAAATGAGTCTGAAGATCAGTTTGACTAAGGTATTTAATATCAGAAGTTAGAAAAGATAAGATCTCTAAGAAAAGTGAATAAGAAAAGTAAGAAAATGAGTCTGAAGATCAGTTTGACTAAGGTATTTAATATCAGAAGTTAGAAAAGATAAGATTTCTAAGAAAAGTGACTAAGAAAAGTAAGAAAAAGAGTCTGAAGATCAGTTTGACTAAGGTATTTAATATCAGAAGTTAGAAGAGATAAGTAAGATATATTTCAAAGAAAAGTGAATAAGAAAAGTAAGAAAATGAGTCTGAAGATCAGTTTGACTAAGGTATTTAATATCAGAAGTTAGAAAAGATATATTTCTAAGAAAAGTGACTAAGAAAAGTAAGAAAATGAGTCTGAAGATCAGTTTGACTAAGGTATTTAATATCAGAAGTTAGAAAAGATAAGATTTCTAAGAAAAGTGACTAAGAAAAGTAAGAAAATGAGTCTGAAGATCAGTTTGACTAAGGTATTTAATATCAGAAGTTAGAAAAGATATATTTCTAAGAAAAGTGAATAAGAAAAGTAAGAAAATGAGTCTGAAGATCAGTTTGACTAAGGTATTTAATATCAGAAGTTAGAAAAGATATATTTCTAAGAAAAGTGAAGAAGAAAAGTAAGAAAATGAGTCTGAAGATAATTTGACTAAGGTATTTAATATCAGAAGTTAGAAAAGATAAGATTTCTAAGAAAAGTGAATAAGAAAAGTAAGAAAAAGAGTCTGAAGATCAGTTTGACTAAGGTATTTAATATCAGAAGTTAGAAAAGATAAGATTTCTAAGAAAAGTGACTAAGAAAAGTAAGAAAAAGAGTCTGAAGATCAGTTTGACTAAGGTATTTAATATCAGAAGTTAGAAAAGATAAGATTTCTAAGAAAAGTGAAGAAGAAAAGTAAGAAAAAGAGTCTGAAGATCAGTTTGACTAAGGTATTTAATATCAGAAGTTAGAAAAGATAAGATTTCTAAGAAAAGTGAATAAGAAAAGTAAGAAAAAGAGTCTGAAGATCAGTTTGACTAAGGTATTTAATATCAGAAGTTAGAAAAGATAAGATTTCTAAGAAAAGTGAATAAGAAATGTAAGAAAATGAGTCTGAAGATCAGTTTGACTAAGGTATTTAATATCAGAAGTTAGAAAAGATATATTTCTAAGAAAAGTGAAGAAGAAAAGTAAGAAAATGAGTCTGAAGATCAGTTTGACTAAGGTATTTAATATCAGAAGTTAGAAAAGATAAGATCTCTAAGAAAAGTGAATAAGAAAAGTAAGAAAATGAGTCTGAAGATCAGTTTGACTAAGGTATTTAATATCAGAAGTTAGAAAAGATATATTTCTAAGAAAAGTGACTAAGAAAAGTAAGAAAATGAGTCTGAAGATCAGTTTGACTAAGGTATTTAATATCAGAAGTTAGAAAAGATATATTTCTAAGAAAAGTGAATAAGAAAAGTAAGAAAATGAGTCTGAAGATCAGTTTGACTAAGGTATTTAATATCAGAAGTTAGAAAAGATATATTTCTAAGAAAAGTGAAGAAGAAAAGTAAGAAAATGAGTCTGAAGATAATTTGACTAAGGTATTTAATATCAGAAGTTAGAAAAGATAAGATTTCTAAGAAAAGTGAATAAGAAAAGTAAGAAAATGAGTCTGAAGATCAGTTTGACTAAGGTATTTAATATCAGAAGTTAGAAAAGATAAGATTTCTAAGAAAAGTGACTAAGAAAAGTAAGAAGATGAGTCTGAAGATCAGTTTGACTAAGGTATTTAATATCAGAAGTTAGAAAAGATAAGATTTCTAAGAAAAGTGACTAAGAAAAGTAAGAAAAAGAGTCTGAAGATCAGTTTGACTAAGGTATTTAATATCAGAAGTTAGAAAAGATAAGATTTCTAAGAAAAGTGAATAAGAAAAGTAAGAAAATGAGTCTGAAGATCAGTTTGACTAAGGTATTTAATATCAGAAGTTAGAAATGATAAGATTTCTAAGAAAAGTGACTAAGAAAAGTAAGAAAATGAGTCTGAAGATCAGTTTGACTAAGGTATTTAATATCAGAAGTTAGAAGAGATAAGTAAGATATATTTCTAAGAAAAGTGACTAAGAAAAGTAAGAAAAAGAGTCTGAAGATCAGTTTGACTAAGGTATTTAATATCAGAAGTTAGAAAAGATAAGATTTCTAAGAAAAGTGAATAAGAAAAGTAAGAAAAAGAGTCTGAAGATCAGTTTGACTAAGGTATTTAATATCAGAAGTTAGAAAAGATAAGATTTCTAAGAAAAGTGAATAAGAAAAGTAAGAAAAAGAGTCTGAAGATCAGTTTGACTAAGGTATTTAATATCAGAAGTTAGAAAAGATAAGATTTCTAAGAAAAGTGACTAAGAAAAGTAAGAAAATGAGTCTGAAGATCAGTTTGACTAAGGTATTTAATATCAGAAGTTAGAAAAGATAAGATTTTTAAGAAAAGTGAATAAGAAAAGTAAGAAGATGAGTCTGAAGATCAGTTTGACTAAGGTATTTAATATCAGAAGTTAGAAGAGATAAGTAAGATATATTTCTAAGAAAAGTGACTAAGAAAAGTAAGAAAAAGAGTCTGAAGATCAGTTTGACTAAGGTATTTAATATCAGAAGTTAGAAAAGATAAGATTTCTAAGAAAAGTGAATAAGAAAAGTAAGAAAAAGAGTCTGAAGATCAGTTTGACTAAGGTATTTAATATCAGAAGTTAGAAAAGATAAGATTTCTAAGAAAAGTGACTAAGAAAAGTAAGAAAAAGAGTCTGAAGATAATTTGACTAAGGTATTTTATATCAGAAGTTAGAAGAGATAAGTAAGATATATTTCTAAGAAAAGTGAATAAGAAAAGTAAGAAAAAGAGTCTGAAGATAATTTGACTAAGGTATTTAATATCAGAAGTTAGAAAAGATAAGATTTCTAAGAAAAGTGAATAAGAAAAGTAAGAAAAAGAGTCTGAAGATAATTTGACTAAGGTATTTAATATCAGAAGTTAGAAAAGATAAGATTTCTAAGAAAAGTGAATAAGAAAAGTAAGAAAAAGAGTCTGAAGATCAGTTTGACTAAGGTATTTAATATCAGAAGTTAGAAAAGATAAGATTTCTAAGAAAAGTGACTAAGAAAAGTAAGAAAATGAGTCTGAAGATCAGTTTGACTAAGGTATTTAATATCAGAAGTTAGAAAAGATAAGATTTCAAAGAAAAGTGAATAAGAAAAGTAAGAAAAAGAGTCTGAAGATCAGTTTGACTAAGGTATTTAATATCAGAAGTTAGAAAAGATAAGATTTCTAAGAAAAGTGAATAAGAAAAGTAAGAAAAAGAGTCTGAAGATCAGTTTGACTAAGGTATTTAATATCAGAAGTTAGAAAAGATAAGATTTCTAAGAAAAGTGAAGAAGAAAAGTAAGAAAAAGAGTCTGAAGATCAGTTTGACTAAGGTATTTAATATCAGAAGTTAGAAAAGATAAGATCTCTAAGAAAAGTGAATAAGAAAAGTAAGAAAAAGAGTCTGAAGATCAGTTTGACTAAGGTATTTAATATCAGAAGTTAGAAAAGATAAGATTTCTAAGAAAAGTGACTAAGAAAAGCAAGAAAATGAGTCTGAAGATCAGTTTGACTAAGGTATTTAATATCAGAAGTTAGAAAAGATAAGATTTCTAAGAAAAGTGACTAAGAAAAGTAAGAAAATGAGTCTGAAGATAATTTGACTAAGGTATTTAATATCAGAAGTTAGAAGAGATAAGTAAGATATATTTCTAAGAAAAGTGACTAAGAAAAGTAAGAAAAAGAGTCTGAAGATCAGTTTGACTAAGGTATTTAATATCAGAAGTTAGAAGAGATAAGATTTCTAAGAAAAGTGAATAAGAAAAGTAAGAAAAAGAGTCTGAAGATCAGTTTGACTAAGGTATTTAATATCAGAAGTTAGAAAAGATAAGATTTCTAAGAAAAGTGAATAAGAAAAATAAGTAAAAGAGTCTGAAGATAATTTGACTAAGGTATTTAATATCAGAAGTTAGAAGAGATAAGTAAGATTTATTTCTAAGAAAAGTGAATGAGAAAAGTAAGAAAAAGAGTCTGAAGATCAGTTTGACTAAGGTATTTAATATCAGAAGTTAGAAAAGATAAGATTTCAAAGAAAAGTGACTAAGAAAAGTAAGAAAATGAGTCTGAAGATCAGTTTGACTAAGGTATTTAATATCAGAAGTTAGAAAAGATAAGATTTTTAAGAAAAGTGAATAAGAAAAATAAGAAAAAGAGTCTGAAGATCAGTTTGACTAAGGTATTTAATATCAGAAGTTAGAAGAGATAAGTAAGATATATTTCTAAGAAAAGTGAATAAGAAAAGTAAGAAAAAGAGTCTGAAGATCAGTTTGACTAAGGTATTTAATATCAGAAGTTAGAAAAGATAAGATTTCTAAGAAAAGTGACTAAGAAAAGTAAGAAAAAGAGTCTGAAGATCAGTTTGACTAAGGTATTTAATATCAGAAGTTAGAAAAGATAAGATTTTTAAGAAAAGTGAATAAGAAAAATAAGAAAAAGAGTCTGAAGATCAGTTTGACTAAGGTATTTAATATCAGAAGTTAGAAGAGATAAGTAAGATATATTTCTAAGAAAAGTGAATAAGAAAAGTAAGAAAAAGAGTCTGAAGATCAGTTTGACTAAGGTATTTAATATCAGAAGTTAGAAAAGATAAGATTTCTAAGAAAAGTGAATAAGAAAAATAAGAAAAAGAGTCTGAAGATCAGTTTGACTAAGGTATTTAATATCAGAAGTTAGAAAAGATAAGATTTCAAAGAAAAGTGAATAAGAAAAGTAAGAAAAAGAGTCTGAAGATCAGTTTGACTAAGATAATTAATATCAGAAGTTATAAAAGATAAGATTTCAAAGAAAAGTGACTAAGAAAAGTAAGAAAATGAGTCTGAAGATAATTTGACTAAGGTATTTAATATCAGAAGTTAGAAGAGATAAGTAAGATATATTTCTAAGAAAAGTGAATAAGAAAAGTAAGAAAAAGAGTCTGAAGATCAGTTTGACTAAGGTATTTAATATCAGAAGTTAGAAAAGATAAGATTTCTAAGAAAAGTGACTAAGAAAAGTAAGAAAAAGAGTCTGAAGATCAGTTTGACTAAGGTATTTAATATCAGAAGTTAGAAAAGATAAGATTTTTAAGAAAAGTGAATAAGAAAAATAAGAAAAAGAGTCTGAAGATCAGTTTGACTAAGGTATTTAATATCAGAAGTTAGAAGAGATAAGAAAGATATATTTCTAAGAAAAGTGAATAAGAAAAGTAAGAAAAAGAGTCTGAAGATCAGTTTGACTAAGGTATTTAATATCAGAAGTTAGAAAAGATAAGATTTCTAAGAAAAGTGAATAAGAAAAATAAGAAAAAGAGTCTGAAGATCAGTTTGACTAAGGTATTTAATATCAGAAGTTAGAAAAGATAAGATTTCAAAGAAAAGTGAATAAGAAAAGTAAGAAAAAGAGTCTGAAGATCAGTTTGACTAAGGTATTTAATATCAGAAGTTAGAAAAGATAAGATTTCTAAGAAAAGTGAATAAGAAAAGTAAGAAAAAGAGTCTGAAGATCAGTTTGACTAAGGTATTTAATATCAGAAGTTAGAAAAGATAAGATTTCTAAGAAAAGTGAATAAGAAAAGTAAGAAAAAGAGTCTGAAGATCAGTTTGACTAAGGTATTTAATATCAGAAGTTAGAAAAGATATATTTCTAAGAAAAGTGACTAAGAAAAGTAAGAAAAAGAGTCTGAAGATCAGTTTGACTAAGGTATTTAATATCAGAAGTTAGAAAAGATAAGATTTCAAAGAAAAGTGAATAAGAAAAGTAAGAAAAAGAGTCTGAAGATCAGTTTGACTAAGGTATTTAATATCAGAAGTTAGAAAAGATAAGATTTCTAAGAAAAGTGACTAAGAAAAGTAAGAAAATGAGTCTGAAGATCAGTTTGACTAAGGTATTTAATATCATAAGTTAGAAAAGATAAGATTTCTAAGAAAAGTGAATAAGAAAAGTAAGAAAATGAGTCTGAAGATAATTTGACTAAGGTATTTAATATCAGAAGTTAGAAGAGATAAGTAAGATATATTTCTAAGAAAAGTGACTAAGAAAAGTAAGAAAAAGAGTCTGAAGATCAGTTTGACTAAGGTATTTAATATCAGAAGTTAGAAAAGATAAGATTTCTAAGAAAAGTGACTAAGAAAAGTAAGAAAATGAGTCTGAAGATCAGTTTGACTAAGGTATTTAATATCAGAAGTTAGAAAAGATAAGATTTCTAAGAAAAGTGAATAAGAAAAGTAAGAAAAAGAGTCTGAAGATCAGTTTGACTAAGGTATTTAATATCAGAAGTTAGAAAAGATAAGATTTCTAAGAAAAGTGAATAAGAAAAGTAAGAAAAAGAGTCTGAAGATCAGTTTGACTAAGGTATTTAATATCAGAAGTTAGAAAAGATAAGATTTCTAAGAAAAGTGAAGAAGAAAAGTAAGAAAATGAGTCTGAAGATCAGTTTGACTAAGGTATTTAATATCAGAAGTTAGAAAAGATAAGATTTCTAAGAAAAGTGACTAAGAAAAGTAAGAAAAAGAGTCTGAAGATCAGTTTGACTAAGGTATTTAATATCAGAAGTTAGAAAAGATAAGATTTCAAAGAAAAGTGAATAAGAAAAGTAAGAAAAAGAGTCTGAAGATCAGTTTGACTAAGGTATTTAATATCAGAAGTTAGAAAAGATAAGATTTCTAAGAAAAGTGACTAAGAAAAGTAAGAAAATGAGTCTGAAGATCAGTTTGACTAAGGTATTTAATATCATAAGTTAGAAAAGATAAGATTTCAAAGAAAAGTGAATAAGAAAAGTAAGAAAATGAGTCTGAAGATAATTTGACTAAGGTATTTAATATCAGAAGTTAGAAGAGATAAGTAAGATATATTTCTAAGAAAAGTGACTAAGAAAAGTAAGAAAAAGAGTCTGAAGATCAGTTTGACTAAGGTATTTAATATCAGAAGTTAGAAAAGATAAGATTTCTAAGAAAAGTGAATAAGAAAAGTAAGAAAAAGAGTCTGAAGATAATTTGACTAAGGTATTTAATATCAGAAGTTAGAAGAGATAAGTAAGATATATTTCTAAGAAAAGTGACTAAGAAAAGTAAGAAAAAGAGTCTGAAGATCAGTTTGACTAAGGTATTTAATATCAGAAGTTAGAAAAGATAAGATTTCTAAGAAAAGTGACTAAGAAAAGTAAGAAAAAGAGATTGAAGATCAGTTTGACTAAGGTATTTAATATCAGAAGTTAGAAAAGATAAGATTTCTAAGAAAAGTGAAGAAGAAAAGTAAGAAAATGAGTCTGAAGATCAGTTTGACTAAGATAATTAATATCAGAAGTTATAAAAGATAAGATTTCAAAGAAAAGTGACTAAGAAAAGTAAGAAAATGAGTCTGAAGATAATTTGACTAAGGTATTTAATATCAGAAGTTAGAAGAGATAAGTAAGATATATTTCTAAGAAAAGTGAATAAGAAAAGTAAGAAAAAGAGTCTGAAGATCAGTTTGACTAAGGTATTTAATATCAGAAGTTAGAAAAGATAAGATTTCTAAGAAAAGTGAATAAGAAAAGTAAGAAAAAGAGTCTGAAGATCAGTTTGACTAAGGTATTTAATATCAGAAGTTAGAAAAGATAAGATTTCAAAGAAAAGTGAATAAGAAAAGTAAGAAAAAGAGTCTGAAGATCAGTTTGACTAAGGTATTTAATATCAGAAGTTAGAAAAGATAAGATTTCTAAGAAAAGTGAAGAAGAAAAGTAAGAAAAAGAGTCTGAAGATCAGTTTGACTAAGGTATTTAATATCAGAAGTTAGAAAAGATAAGATTTCTAAGAAAAGTGAATAAGAAAAGTAAGAAAAAGAGTCTGAAGATCAGTTTGACTAAGGTAATTAATATCAGAAAATAGAAAAGATAAGATTTCTAAGAAAAGTGAAGAAGAAAAGTAAGAAAAAGAGTCTGAAGATCAGTTTGACTAAGGTATTTAATATCAGAAGTTAGAAAAGATAAGATTTCTAAGAAAAGTGAATAAGAAAAGTAAGAAGATGAGTCTGAAGATCAGTTTGACTAAGGTATTTAATATCAGAAGTTAGAAAAGATAAGATTTCTAAGAAAAGTGAATAAGAAAAGTAAGAAAAAGAGTCTGAAGATCAGTTTGACTAAGGTATTTAATATCAGAAGTTAGAAAAGATATATTTCTAAGAAAAGTGAATAAGAAAAGTGAATAAGAAAAGTAAGAAAAAGAGTCTGAAGATCAGTTTGACAAAGGTATTTAATATCAGAAGTTAGAAAAGATAAGATTTCTAAGA
Source organism: Loxodes magnus (assembly GCA_946699065.1). Classification (NCBI taxonomy): domain Eukaryota; phylum Ciliophora; class Karyorelictea; order Loxodida; family Loxodidae; genus Loxodes; species Loxodes magnus. The sequence goes on along the minus strand of CAMPDV010002967.1, from coordinate 16,718 downwards.
AAAGTGAATAAGAAAAGTAAGAAAATGAGTCTGAAGATCAGTTTGACTAAGGTATTTAATATCAGAAGTTAGAAAAGATAAGATTTCTAAGAAAAGTGAATAAGAAAAGTAAGAAAAAGAGTCTGAAGATCAGTTTGACTAAGGTATTTAATATCAGAAGTTAGAAAAGATAAGATTTCTAAGAAAAGTGACTAAGAAAAGTAAGAAAAAGAGTCTGAAGATCAGTTTGACTAAGGTATTTAATATCAGAAGTTAGAAAAGATAAGATTTCTAAGAAAAGTGAAGAAGAAAAGTAAGAAAAAGAGTCTGAAGATCAGTTTGACTAAGGTATTTAATATCAGAAGTTAGAAAAGATAAGATTTCTAAGAAAAGTGAATAAGAAAAGTAAGAAAAAGAGTCTGAAGATCAGTTTGACTAAGGTATTTAATATCAGAAGTTAGAAAAGATAAGATTTCTAAGAAAAGTGACTAAGAAAAGTAAGAAAAAGAGTCTGAAGATCAGTTTGACTAAGGTATTTAATATCAGAAGTTAGAAAAGATATATTTCTAAGAAAAGTGAATAAGAAAAGTGAATAAGAAAAGTAAGAAAAAGAGTCTGAAGATCAGTTTGACAAAGGTATTTAATATCAGAAGTTAGAAAAGATAAGATTTCTAAGAAAAGTGAATAAGAAAAGTAAGAAAATGAGTCTGAAGATCAGTTTGACTAAGGTATTTAATATCAGAAGTTAGAAAAGATATATTTCAAAGAAAAGTGAATAAGAAAAGTAAGAAAAAGAGTCTGAAGATCAGTTTGACTAAGGTATTTAATATCAGAAGTTAGAAAAGATAAGATTTCTAAGAAAAGTGAATAAGAAAAGTAAGAAAAAGAGTCTGAAGATCAGTTTGACTAAGGTATTTAATATCAGAAGTTAGAAAAGATAAGATTTCTAAGAAAAGTGAAGAAGAAAAGTAAGAAAAAGAGTCTGAAGATAATTTGACTAAGGTATTTAATATCAGAAGTTAGAAGAGATAAGTAAGATATATTTCTAAGAAAAGTGACTAAGAAAAGTAAGAAAAAGAGTCTGAAGATCAGTTTGACTAAGGTATTTAATATCAGAAGTTAGAAGAGATAAGTAAGATAAGATTTCTAAGAAAAGTGAATAAGAAAAGTAAGAAAAAGAGTCTGAAGATCAGTTTGACAAAGGTATTTAATATCAGAAGTTAGAAAAGATATATTTCTAAGAAAAGTGACTAAGAAAAGTAAGAAAAAGAGTCTGAAGATCAGTTTGACTAAGGTATTTAATATCAGAAGTTAGAAAAGATATATTTCTAAGAAAAGTGAATAAGAAAAGTAAGAAAAAGAGTCTGAAGATAATTTGACTAAGGTATTTAATATCAGAAGTTAGAAAGATATAAGATTATTTCTAAGAAAAGTGAATAAGAAAAGTAAGAAAAAGAGTCTGAAGATCAGTTTGACTAAGGTATTTAATATCAGAAGTTAGAAAAGATATATTTCTAAGAAAAGTGAATAAGAAAAGTAAGAAAAAGAGTCTGAAGATCAGTTTGACTAAGGTAATTAATATCAGAAGTTAGAAAAGATAAGATTTCTAAGAAAAGTGAATAAGAAAAGTAAGAAAAAGAGTCTGAAGATCAGTTTGACTAAGGTATTTAATATCAGAAGTTAGAAAAGATATATTTCTAAGAAAAGTGAATAAGAAAAGTAAGAAAAAGAGTCTGAAGATCAGTTTGACTAAGGTATTTAATATCAGAAGTTAGAAAAGATAAGATTTCTAAGAAAAGTGAATAAGAAAAGTAAGAAAAAGAGTCTGAAGATCAGTTTGACTAAGGTATTTAATATCAGAAGTTAGAAGAGATAAGTAAGATATATTTCTAAGAAAAGTGACTAAGAAAAGTAAGAAAAAGAGTCTGAAGATCAGTTTGACTAAGGTATTTAATATCAGAAGTTAGAAAGATAAGTAAGATAAGATTTCTAAGAAAAGTGAATAAGAAAAGTAAGAAAAAGAGTCTGAAGATCAGTTTGACTAAGGTATTTAATATCAGAAGTTAGAAAAGATATATTTCTAAGAAAAGTGACTAAGAAAAGTAAGAAAAAGAGTCTGAAGATCAGTTTGACTAAGGTATTTAATATCAGAAGTTAGAAAAGATAAGATTTCTAAGAAAAGTGAATAAGAAAAGTAAGAAAAAGAGTCTGAAGATCAGTTTGACTAAGGTATTTAATATCAGAAGTTAGAAAAGATAAGATTTCTAAGAAAAGTGAATAAGAAAAGTAAGAAAAAGAGTCTGAAGATCAGTTTGACTAAGGTATTTAATATCAGAAGTTAGAAAAGATAAGATTTCTAAGAAAAGTGAATAAGAAAAGTAAGAAAAAGAGTCTGAAGATCAGTTTGACTAAGGTATTTAATATCAGAAGTTAGAAAAGATAAGATTTCTAAGAAAAGTGACTAAGAAAAGTAAGAAAAAGAGTCTGAAGATAATTTGACTAAGGTATTTAATATCAGAAGTTAGAAGAGATAAGTAAGATATATTTCTAAGAAAAGTGAATAAGAAAAGTAAGAAAAAGAGTCTGAAGATAATTTGACTAAGGTATTTAATATCAGAAGTTAGAAAAGATAAGATTTCTAAGAAAAGTGAATAAGAAAAGTAAGAAAAAGAGTCTGAAGATAATTTGACTAAGGTATTTAATATCAGAAGTTAGAAAAGATAAGATTTCTAAGAAAAGTGACTAAGAAAAGTAAGAAAAAGAGTCTGAAGATAATTTGACTAAGGTATTTAATATCAGAAGTTAGAAAAGATAAGATTTCTAAGAAAAGTGACTAAGAAAAGTAAGAAAAAGAGTCTGAAGATAATTTGACTAAGGTATTTAATATCAGAAGTTAGAAGAGATAAGTAAGATATATTTCTAAGAAAAGTGAAGAAGAAAAGTAAGAAAAAGAGTCTGAAGATCAGTTTGACTAAGGTATTTAATATCAGAAGTTAGAAAAGATAAGATTTCTAAGAAAAGTGAATAAGAAAAGTAAGAAAAAGAGTCTGAAGATCAGTTTGACTAAGGTAATTAATTTCAGAAGTTAGAAAAGATAAGATTTCTAAGAAAAGTGAATAAGAAAAGTAAGAAAATGAGTCTGAAGATCAGTTTGACTAAGGTATTTAATATCAGAAGTTAGAAAAGATAAGATTTCTAAGAAAAGTGAATAAGAAAAGTAAGAAAATGAGTCTGAAGATCAGTTTGACTAAGGTATTTAATATCAGAAGTTAGAAAAGATATATTTCTAAGAAAAGTGACTAAGAAAAGTAAGAAAAAGAGTCTGAAGATAATTTGACAAAGGTATTTAATATCAGAAGTTAGAAAAGATAAGATTTCTAAGAAAAGTGAATAAGAAAAGTAAGAAAAAGAGTCTGAAGATCAGTTTGACTAAGGTATTTAATATCAGAAGTTAGAAAAGATAAGATTTCTAAGAAAAGTGAATAAGAAAAGTAAGAAAAAGAGTCTGAAGATAATTTGACTAAGGTATTTAATATCAGAAGTTAGAAAAGATAAGATTTCTAAGAAAAGTGAATAAGAAAAGTAAGAAAAAGAGTCTGAAGATCAGTTTGACTAAGGTAATTAATTTCAGAAGTTAGAAAAGATATATTTCTAAGAAAAGTGAATAAGAAAAGTAAGAAAAAGAGTCTGAAGATCAGTTTGACAAAGGTATTTAATATCAGAAGTTAGAAAAGATAAGATTTCTAAGAAAAGTGAATAAGAAAAGTAAGAAAAAGAGTCTGAAGATCAGTTTGACTAAGGTATTTTATATCAGAAGTTAGAAGAGATAAGTAAGATATATTTCTAAGAAAAGAGAATAAGAAAAGTAAGAAAAAGAGTCTGAAGATCAGTTTGACTAAGGTATTTAATTTCAGAAGTTAGAAAAGATAAGATTTCTAAGAAAAGTGAAGAAGAAAAGTAAGAAAAAGAGTCTGAAGATCAGTTTGACTAAGGTATTTAATATCAGAAGTTAGAAAAGATAAGATTTCTAAGAAAAGTGAATAAGAAAAGTAAGAAAAAGAGTCTGAAGATCAGTTTGACTAAGGTATTTAATATCAGAAGTTAGAAAAGATAAGATTTCTAAGAAAAGTGAATAAGAAAAGTAAGAAAAAGAGTCTGAAGATCAGTTTGACTAAGGTATTTAATATCAGAAGTTAGAAAAGATAAGATTTCTAAGAAAAGAGAATAAGAAAAGTAAGAAAAAGAGTCTGAAGATCAGTTTGACTAAGGTATTTAATATCAGAAGTTAGAAAAGATAAGATTTCTAAGAAAAGTGACTAAGAAAAGTAAGAAAAAGAGTCTGAAGATAATTTGACTAAGGTATTTAATATCAGAAGTTAGAAGAGATAAGTAAGATATATTTCTAAGAAAAGTGAAGAAGAAAAGTAAGAAAAAGAGTCTGAAGATCAGTTTGACTAAGGTATTTAATATCAGAAGTTAGAAAAGATAAGATTTCTAAGAAAAGTGACTAAGAAAAGTAAGAAAAAGAGTCTGAAGATAATTTGACTAAAGTATTTAATATCAGAAGTTAGAAGAGATAAGTAAGATATATTTCTAAGAAAAGTGAATAAGAAAAGTAAGAAAAAGAGTCTGAAGATCAGTTTGACTAAGGTATTTAATATCAGAAGTTAGAAAAGATAAGATTTCTAAGAAAAGTGAATAAGAAAAGTAAGAAAATGAGTCTGAAGATCAGTTTGACTAAGGTATTTAATATCAGAAGTTAGAAAAGATAAGATTTCTAAGAAAAGTGAATAAGAAAAGTAAGAAAAAGAGTCTGAAGATCAGTTTGACTAAGGTATTTAATATCAGAAGTTAGAAAAGATATATTTCTAAGAAAAGTGAATAAGAAAAGTAAGAAAATGAGTCTGAAGATCAGTTTGACTAAGGTAATTAATATCAGAAGTTAGAAAAGATAAGATTTCTAAGAAAAGTGAATAAGAAAAGTAAGAAAATGAGTCTGAAGATCAGTTTGACTAAGGTAATTAATTTCAGAAGTTAGAAAAGATATATTTCTAAGAAAAGTGAATAAGAAAAGTAAGAAAATGAGTCTGAAGATCAGTTTGACTAAGGTATTTAATATCAGAAGTTAGAAAAGATATATTTCTAAGAAAAGTGAATAAGAAAAGTAAGAAAATGAGTCTGAAGATAATTTGACTAAGGTATTTAATATCAGAAGTTAGAAGAGATAAGTAAGATATATTTCTAAGAAAAGTGAATAAGAAAAGTAAGAAAATGAGTCTGAAGATCAGTTTGACTAAGGTATTTAATATCAGAAGTTAGAAAAGATAAGATTTCTAAGAATAGTGAAGAAGAAAAGTAAGAAAAAGAGTCTGAAGATCAGTTTGACTAAGGTATTTAATATCAGAAGTTAGAAAAGATAAGATTTCTAAGAAAAGTGAATAAGAAAAGTAAGAAAAAGTGTCTGAAGATAATTTGACTAAGGTATTTAATATCAGAAGTTAGAAAAGATAAGATTTCTAAGAAAAGTGAATAAGAAAAGTAAGAAAAAGAGTCTGAAGATCAGTTTGACTAAGGTATTTAATATCAGAAGTTAGAAAAGATAAGATTTCTAAGAAAAGTGAATAAGAAAAGTAAGAAAATGAGTCTGAAGATCAGTTTGACTAAGGTATTTAATATCAGAAGTTAGAAAAGATAAGATTTCTAAGAAAAGTGAATAAGAAAAGTAAGAAAAAGAGTTTGAAGATCAGTTTGACTAAGGTATTTAATATCAGAAGTTAGAAAAGATAAGATTTCTAAGAAAAGTGAAGAAGAAAAGTAAGAAAAAGAGTCTGAAGATCAGTTTGACTAAGGTATTTAATATCAGAAGTTAGAAAAGATAAGATTTCTAAGAAAAGTGAATAAGAAAAGTAAGAAAATGAGTCTGAAGATCAGTTTGACTAAGGTATTTAATATCAGAAGTTAGAAAAGATATATTTCTAAGAAAAGTGAATAAGAAAAGTAAGAAAAAGAGTCTGAAGATCAGTTTGACTAAGGTATTTAATATCAGAAGTTAGAAAAGATATATTTCTAAGAAAAGTGAATAAGAAAAGTAAGAAAAAGAGTCTGAAGATCAGTTTGACTAAGGTATTTAATATCAGAAGTTAGAAAAGATAAGATTTCTAAGAAAAGAGAATAAGAAAAGTAAGAAAAAGAGTCTGAAGATCAGTTTGACTAAGGTAATTAATTTCAGAAGTTAGAAAAGATAAGATTTCTAAGAAAAGTGAATAAGAAAAGTAAGAAAAAGAGTCTGAAGATCAGTTTGACTAAGGTATTTAATATCAGAAGTTAGAAAAGATATATTTCTAAGAAAAGTGAATAAGAAAAGTAAGAAAATGAGTCTGAAGATCAGTTTGACTAAAGTATTTAATATCAGAAGTTAGAAAAGATAAGATTTCTAAGAAAAGAGAATAAGAAAAGTAAGAAAAAGAGTCTGAAGATCAGTTTGACTAAAGTATTTAATATCAGAAGTTAGAAAAGATAAGATTTCAAAGAAAAGTGAAGAAGAAAAGTAAGAAAAAGAGTCTGAAGATCAGTTTGACTAAGGTATTTAATATCAGAAGTTAGAAAAGATAAGATTTCTAAGAAAAGTGACTAAGAAAAGTAAGAAAAAGAGTCTGAAGATCAGTTTGACTAAGGTATTTAATATCAGAAGTTAGAAAAGATAAGATTTCAAAGAAAAGTGAATAAGAAAAGTAAGAAAATGAGTCTGAAGATCAGTTTGACTAAGGTAATTAATTTCAGAAGTTAGAAAAGATATATTTCTAAGAAAAGTGAATAAGAAAAGTAAGAAAATGAGTCTGAAGATCAGTTTGACTAAGGTATTTAATATCAGAAGTTAGAAAAGATATATTTCTAAGAAAAGTGAATAAGAAAAGTAAGAAAAAGAGTCTGAAGATCAGTTTGACTAAGGTATTAAATATCAGAAGTTAGAAAAGATAAGATTTCAAAGAAAAGTGAATAAGAAAAGTAAGAAAAAGAGTCTGAAGATCAGTTTGACTAAGGTAATTAATATCAGAAGTTAGAAAAGATAAGATTTCTAAGAAAAGTGAAGAAGAAAAGTAAGAAAAAGAGTCTGAAGATCAGTTTGACTAAGGTATTTAATATCAGAAGTTAGAAAAGATAAGATTTCTAAGAAAAGTGAATAAGAAAAGTAAGAAAAAGAGTCTGAAGATAATTTGACTAAGGTATTTAATATCAGAAGTTAGAAGAGATAAGTAAGATATATTTCTAAGAAAAGTGAATAAGAAAAGTAAGAAAAAGAGTCTGAAGATCAGTTTGACTAAGGTAATTAATATCAGAAGTTAGAAAAGATAAGATTTCAAAGAAAAGAGAATAAGAAAAGTAAGAAAAAGAGCCTGAAGATCAGTTTGACTAAGGTAATTAATATCAGAAGTTAGAAAAGATAAGATTTCTAAGAAAAGTGAATAAGAAAAGTAAGAAAAAGAGTCTGAAGATCAGTTTGACTAAGGTATTTAATATCAGAAGTTAGAAAAGATAAGATTTCTAAGAAAAGTGAATAAGAAAAGTAAGAAAAAGAGTCTGAAGATCAGTTTGACTAAGGTATTTAATATCAGAAGTTAGAAAAGATAAGATTTCTAAGAAAAGTGAATAAGAAAAGTAAGAAAATGAGTCTGAAGATCAGTTTGACTAAGGTATTTAATATCAGAAGTTAGAAAAGATAAGATTTCTAAGAAAAGTGAATAAGAAAAGTAAGAAAAAGAGTCTGAAGATCAGTTTGACTAAGGTATTTAATATCAGAAGTTAGAAAAGATAAGATTTCTAAGAAAAGAGAATAAGAAAAGTAAGAAAAAGAGTCTGAAGATCAGTTTGACTAAGGTAATTAATTTCAGAAGTTAGAAAAGATAAGATTTCTAAGAAAAGAGAATAAGAAAAGTAAGAAAAAGAGTCTGAAGATCAGTTTGACTAAAGTATTTAATATCAGAAGTTAGAAAAGATAAGATTTCAAAGAAAAGTGAAGAAGAAAAGTAAGAAAAAGAGTCTGAAGATCAGTTTGACTAAGGTATTTAATATCAGAAGTTAGAAAAGATAAGATTTCTAAGAAAAGAGAATAAGAAAAGTAAGAAAAAGAGTCTGAAGATAATTTGACTAAGGTATTTAATATCAGAAGTTAGAAAAGATAAGATTTCAAAGAAAAGTGAATAAGAAAAGTAAGAAAATGAGTCTGAAGATCAGTTTGACTAAGGTATTTAATATCAGAAGTTAGAAAAGATATATTTCTAAGAAAAGTGACTAAGAAAAGTAAGAAAAAGAGTCTGAAGATCAGTTTGACTAAGGTATTTAATATCAGAAGTTAGAAAAGATAAGATTTCTAAGAAAAGAGAATAAGAAAAGTAAGAAAAAGAGTCTGAAGATCAGTTTGACTAAGGTATTTAATATCAGAAGTTAGAAAAGATAAGATTTCTAAGAAAAGAGAATAAGAAAAGTAAGAAAAAGAGTCTGAAGATCAGTTTGACTAAGGTATTTAATATCAGAAGTTAGAAAAGATAAGATTTCTAAGAAAAGAGAATAAGAAAAGTAAGAAAAAGAGTCTGAAGATCAGTTTGACTAAAGTATTTAATATCAGAAGTTAGAAAAGATAAGATTTCAAAGAAAAGTGAAGAAGAAAAGTAAGAAAAAGAGTCTGAAGATCAGTTTGACTAAGGTATTTAATATCAGAAGTTAGAAAAGATAAGATTTCTAAGAAAAGAGAATAAGAAAAGTAAGAAAAAGAGTCTGAAGATAATTTGACTAAGGTATTTAATATCAGAAGTTAGAAAAGATAAGATTTCAAAGAAAAGTGAATAAGAAAAGTAAGAAAATGAGTCTGAAGATCAGTTTGACTAAGGTATTTAATATCAGAAGTTAGAAAAGATATATTTCTAAGAAAAGTGACTAAGAAAAGTAAGAAAAAGAGTCTGAAGATAATTTGACAAAGGTATTTAATATCAGAAGTTAGAAGAGATAAGTAAGATATATTTCTAAGAAAAGTGAATAAGAAAAGTAAGAAAAAGAGTCTGAAGATCAGTTTGACTAAGGTATTAAATATCAGAAGTTAGAAAAGATAAGATTTCAAAGAAAAGTGAATAAGAAAAGTAAGAAAAAGAGTCTGAAGATCAGTTTGACTAAGGTAATTAATATCAGAAGTTAGAAAAGATAAGATTTCTAAGAAAAGTGAAGAAGAAAAGTAAGAAAAAGAGTCTGAAGATCAGTTTGACTAAGGTATTTAATATCAGAAGTTAGAAAAGATAAGATTTCTAAGAAAAGTGAATAAGAAAAGTAAGAAAAAGAGTCTGAAGATAATTTGACTAAGGTATTTAATATCAGAAGTTAGAAGAGATAAGTAAGATATATTTCTAAGAAAAGTGAATAAGAAAAGTAAGAAAAAGAGTCTGAAGATCAGTTTGACTAAGGTAATTAATATCAGAAGTTAGAAAAGATAAGATTTCAAAGAAAAGAGAATAAGAAAAGTAAGAAAAAGAGCCTGAAGATCAGTTTGACTAAGGTAATTAATATCAGAAGTTAGAAAAGATAAGATTTCTAAGAAAAGTGAATAAGAAAAGTAAGAAAAAGAGTCTGAAGATCAGTTTGACTAAGGTATTTAATATCAGAAGTTAGAAAAGATAAGATTTCTAAGAAAAGTGAATAAGAAAAGTAAGAAAAAGAGTCTGAAGATAATTTGACTAAGGTATTTAATATCAGAAGTTAGAAGAGATAAGTAAGATATATTTCTAAGAAAAGTGAATAAGAAAAGTAAGAAAAAGAGTCTGAAGATCAGTTTGACTAAGGTATTTAATATCAGAAGTTAGAAAAGATATATTTCTAAGAAAAGTGAATAAGAAAAGTAAGAAAAAGAGTCTGAAGATCAGTTTGACTAAGGTATTTAATATCAGAAGTTAGAAAAGATAAGATTTCTAAGAAAAGAGAATAAGAAAAGTAAGAAAAAGAGTCTGAAGATCAGTTTGACTAAGGTAATTAATTTCAGAAGTTAGAAAAGATAAGATTTCTAAGAAAAGTGAATAAGAAAAGTAAGAAAATGAGTCTGAAGATCAGTTTGACTAAAGTATTTAATATCAGAAGTTAGAAAAGATAAGATTTCTAAGAAAAGTGACTAAGAAAAGTAAGAAAAAGAGTCTGAAGATAATTTGACTAAGGTATTTAATATCAGAAGTTAGAAAAGATAAGATTTCAAAGAAAAGTGAATAAGAAAAGTAAGAAAATGAGTCTGAAGATCAGTTTGACAAAGGTATTTACTATCAGAAGTTAGAAGAGATATATTTCTAAGAAAAGTGAATAAGAAAAGTAAGAAAAAGAGTCTGAAGATAATTTGACTAAGGTATTTAATATCAGAAGTTAGAAGAGATAAGTAAGATATATTTCTAAGAAAAGTGAATAAGAAAAGTAAGAAAAAGAGTCTGAAGATCAGTTTGACTAAGGTATTTAATATCAGAAGTTAGAAAAGATATATTTCTAAGAAAAGTGAATAAGAAAAGTAAGAAAAAGAGTCTGAAGATCAGTTTGACTAAGGTATTTAATATCAGAAGTTAGAAAAGATAAGATTTCTAAGAAAAGAGAATAAGAAAAGTAAGAAAAAGAGTCTGAAGATCAGTTTGACTAAGGTATTTAATATCAGAAGTTAGAAAAGATAAGATTTCTAAGAAAAGAGAATAAGAAAAGTAAGAAAAAGAGTCTGAAGATCAGTTTGACTAAGGTATTTAATATCAGAAGTTAGAAAAGATAAGATTTCTAAGAAAAGAGAATAAGAAAAGTAAGAAAAAGAGTCTGAAGATCAGTTTGACTAAAGTATTTAATATCAGAAGTTAGAAAAGATAAGATTTCAAAGAAAAGTGAAGAAGAAAAGTAAGAAAAAGAGTCTGAAGATCAGTTTGACTAAGGTATTTAATATCAGAAGTTAGAAAAGATAAGATTTCTAAGAAAAGAGAATAAGAAAAGTAAGAAAAAGAGTCTGAAGATAATTTGACTAAGGTATTTAATATCAGAAGTTAGAAAAGATAAGATTTCAAAGAAAAGTGAATAAGAAAAGTAAGAAAATGAGTCTGAAGATCAGTTTGACTAAGGTATTTAATATCAGAAGTTAGAAAAGATAAGATTTCTAAGAAAAGTGAATAAGAAAAGTAAGAAAAAGAGTCTGAAGATCAGTTTGACAAAGGTATTTAATATCAGAAGTTAGAAGAGATAAGTAAGATATATTTCTAAGAAAAGTGAATAAGAAAAGTAAGAAAAAGAGTCTGAAGATCAGTTTGACTAAGGTATTTAATATCAGAAGTTAGAAAAGATATATTTCTAAGAAAAGTGAATAAGAAAAGTAAGAAAAAGAGTCTGAAGATCAGTTTGACTAAGGTATTTAATATCAGAAGTTAGAAAAGATAAGATTTCTAAGAAAAGAGAATAAGAAAAGTAAGAAAAAGAGTCTGAAGATCAGTTTGACTAAGGTAATTAATATCAGAAGTTAGAAAAGATAAGATTTCTAAGAAAAGTGAATAAGAAAAGTAAGAAAATGAGTCTGAAGATCAGTTTGACTAAGGTATTTAATATCAGAAGTTAGAAAAGATAAGATTTCTAAGAAAAGTGACTAAGAAAAGTAAGAAAAAGAGTCTGAAGATAATTTGACTAAGGTATTTAATATCAGAAGTTAGAAAAGATAAGATTTCAAAGAAAAGTGAATAAGAAAAGTAAGAAAATGAGTCTGAAGATCAGTTTGACAAAGGTATTTACTATCAGAAGTTAGAAGAGATATATTTCTAAGAAAAGTGAATAAGAAAAGTAAGAAAAAGAGTCTGAAGATAATTTGACTAAGGTATTTAATATCAGAAGTTAGAAGAGATAAGTAAGATATATTTCTAAGAAAAGTGAATAAGAAAAGTAAGAAAAAGAGTCTGAAGATCAGTTTGACTAAGGTATTTAATATCAGAAGTTAGAAAAGATATATTTCTAAGAAAAGTGAATAAGAAAAGTAAGAAAAAGAGTCTGAAGATCAGTTTGACTAAGGTATTTAATATCAGAAGTTAGAAAAGATAAGATTTCTAAGAAAAGAGAATAAGAAAAGTAAGAAAAAGAGTCTGAAGATCAGTTTGACTAAGGTAATTAATTTCAGAAGTTAGAAAAGATAAGATTTCTAAGAAAAGTGAATAAGAAAAGTAAGAAAATGAGTCTGAAGATCAGTTTGACTAAAGTATTTAATATCAGAAGTTAGAAAAGATAAGATTTCTAAGAAAAGTGACTAAGAAAAGTAAGAAAAAGAGTCTGAAGATAATTTGACTAAGGTATTTAATATCAGAAGTTAGAAAAGATAAGATTTCAAAGAAAAGTGAATAAGAAAAGTAAGAAAATGAGTCTGAAGATCAGTTTGACAAAGGTATTTACTATCAGAAGTTAGAAGAGATATATTTCTAAGAAAAGTGACTAAGAAAAGTAAGAAAAAGAGTCTGAAGATAATTTGACTAAGGTATTTAATATCAGAAGTTAGAAAAGATAAGATTTCTAAGAAAAGTGAATAAGAAAAGTAAGAAAAAGAGTCTGAAGATCAGTTTGACTAAGGTATTTAATATCAGAAGTTAGAAAAGATAAGATTTCTAAGAAAAGTGAATAAGAAAAGTAAGAAAATGAGCCTGAAGATCAGTTTGACTAAGTTAATTATTTTCAGAAGTTAGAAAAGATAAGATTTCTAAGAAAAGTGAATAAGAAAAGTAAGAAAAAGAGTCTGAAGATCAGTAATTGAAAGTATCTAGAAGTAAAATAAGATTTCTAAGAAAAGTGAAAAATAAAAGTAAGAAAAAGAGTCTGAAGATCAGTAATTGAAAGTATCTAGAAGTTAAATAAGATTTCTAAGAAAAGTGACTAACAAAAGTAAGAAAAAGAGTCTGAAGATCAGTTTGACTAAGGTATTTAATATCAGAAGTTAGAAAAGATAAGATTTCTAAGAAAAGTGAAGAAGAAAAGTAAGAAAAAGAGCCTGAAGATCAGTTTGACTAAGTTAATTATTTTCAGAAGTTAGAAAAGATAAGATTTCTAAGAAAAGTGAATAAGAAAAGTAAGAAAAAGAGTCTGAAGATCAGTAATTGAAAGTATCTAGAAGTAAAATAAGATTTCTAAGAAAAGTGAAAAATAAAAGTAAGAAAAAGAGTCTGAAGATCAGTAATTGAAAGTATCTAGAAGTTAAATAAGATTTCTAAGAAAAGTGACTAAGAAAAGTAAGAAAAAGAGTCTGAAGATAATTTGACTAAGGTATTTAATATCAAAAGTTAGAAAAGATAAGATTTCTAAGAAAAGTGAATAAGAAAAGTAAGAAAATGAGTCTGAAGATCAGTTTGACTAAGTTAATTATTTTCAGAAGTTAGAAAAGATAAGATTTCAAAGAAAAGAGAATAAGAAAAGTAAGAAAAAGAGCCTGAAGATCAGTTTGACTAAGTTAATTATTTTTAGAAGTTAGAAAAGATAAGATTTCTAAGAAAAGTGAATAAGAAAAGTAAGAAAAAGAGTCTGAAGATCAGTAATTGAAAGTATCTAGAAGTAAAATAAGATTTCTAAGAAAAGTGAAAAATAAAAGTAAGAAAAAGAGTCTGAAGATCAGTAATTGAAAGTATCTAGAAGTTAAATAAGATTTCTAAGAAAAGTGACTAACAAAAGTAAGAAAAAGAGTCTGAAGATAATTTGACAAAGGTAATTAATTTCAGAAGTTAGAAAAGATAAGATTTCTAAGAAAAGTGAAGAAGAAAAGTAAGAAAAAGAGCCTGAAGATCAGTTTGACTAAGGTATTTAATATCATAAGTTAGAAAAGATAAGATTTCTAAGAAAAGTGACTAAGAAAAGTAAGAAAAAGAGTCTGAAGATAATTTGACTAAGGTATTTAATATCAAAAGTTAGAAAAGATATATTTCTAAGAAAAGTGAATAAGAAAAGTAAGAAAATGAGTCTGAAGATCATTTGACTAAGGTAATTAATATCAGAAGTTAGAAAAGATAAGATTTCTAAGAAAAGTGAAAAATAAAAGTAAGAAAAAGAGTCTGAAGATAATTTGACTAAGGTATTTAATATCAAAAGTTAGAAAAGATAAGATTTCTAAGAAAAGTGAATAAGAAAAGTAAGAAAATGAGTCTGAAGATCATTTGACTAAGGTAATTAATATCAGAAGTTAGAAAAGATAAGATTTCAAAGAAAAGAGAATAAGAAAAGTAAGAAAAAGAGCCTGAAGATCAGTTTGACTAAGGTATTTAATATCAGAAGTTAGAAAAGATATATTTCTAAGAAAAGTGACTAAGAAAAGTAAGAAAAAGAGTCTGAAGATCAGTAATTGAAAGTATCTAGAAGTAAAATAAGATTTCTAAGAAAAGTGAAAAATAAAAGTAAGAAAAAGAGTCTGAAGATCAGTAATTGAAAGTATCTAGAAGTTAAATAAGATTTCTAAGAAAAGTGACTAACAAAAGTAAGAAAAAGAGTCTGAAGATAATTTGACTAAGTTAATTATTTTCAGAAGTTAGAAAAGATAAGATTTCTAAGAAAAGTGAAGAAGAAAAGTAAGAAAATGAGTCTGAAGATCAGTTTGACTAAGGTATTTAATATCATAAGTTAGAAAAGATAAGATTTCTAAGAAAAGTGACTAAGAAAAGTAAGAAAAAGAGTCTGAAGATAATTTGACTAAGGTATTTAATATCAAAAGTTAGAAAAGATAAGATTTCTAAGAAAAGTGAATAAGAAAAGTAAGAAAATGAGTCTGAAGATCATTTGACTAAGGTAATTAATATCAGAAGTTAGAAAAGATAAGATTTCAAAGAAAAGAGAATAAGAAAAGTAAGAAAAAGAGCCTGAAGATCAGTTTGACTAAGGTATTTAATATCAGAAGTTAGAAAAGATATATTTCTAAGAAAAGTGAATAAGAAAAGTAAGAAAAAGAGTCTGAAGATCAGTTTGACTAAGGTAATTAATTTCAGAAGTTAGAAAAGATAAGATTTCTAAGAAAAGTGAATAAGAAAAGTAAGAAAAAGAGTCTGAAGATCAGTTTGACTAAGGTATTTAATATCAGAAGTTAGAAAAGATAAGATTTCTAAGAAAAGTGACTAAGAAAAGTAAGAAAAAGAGTCTGAAGATAATTTGACTAAGGTATTTAATATCAGAAGTTAGAAAAGATAAGATTTCAAAGAAAAGTGAATAAGAAAAGTAAGAAAAAGAGTCTGAAGATCAGTTTGACTAAGGTATTTAATATCAGAAGTTAGAAAAGATAAGATTTCTAAGAAAAGAGAATAAGAAAAGTAAGAAAAAGAGCCTGAAGATCAGTTTGACTAAGTTAATTAATTTCAGAAGTTAGAAAAGATATATTTCTAAGAAAAGTGAAGAAGAAAAGTAAGAAAATGAGTCTGAAGATCAGTTTGACTAAGGTATTTAATATCAGAAGTTAGAAAAGATAAGATTTCTAAGAAAAGTGGCTAAGAAAAGTAATAAAAAGAGTCTGAAGATAATTTGACTAAGGTATTTAATATCAGAAGTTAGAAAAGATAAGATTTCAAAGAAAAGTGAATAAGAAAAGTAAGAAAAAGAGTCTGAAGATCAGTTTGACTAAGGTATTTAATATCAGAAGTTAGAAAAGATAAGATTTCTAAGAAAAGTGAATAAGAAAAGTAAGAAAATGAGTCTGAAGATCAATTTGACTAAGGTATTTAATATCAGAAGTTAGAAGAGATAAGTAAGATATATTTCTAAGAAAAGTGAATAAGAAAAGTAAGAAAAAGAGTCTGAAGATCAGTTTGACTAAGGTATTTAATATCAGAAGTTAGAAAAGATAAGATTTCTAAGAAAAGAGAATAAGAAAAGTAAGAAAATGAGTCTGAAGATCAGTTTGACTAAGGTATTTAATATCAGAAGTTAGAAAAGATAAGATTTCTAAGAAAAGAGAATAAGAAAAGTAAGAAAAAGAGCCTGAAGATCAATTTGACTAAGGTATTTAATATCAGAAGTTAGAAGAGATAAGTAAGATATATTTCTAAGAAAAGTGAAGAAGAAAAGTAAGAAAAAGAGTCTGAAGATCAGTTTGACTAAGGTATTTAATATCAGAAGTTAGAAGAGATAAGTAAGATATATTTCTAAGAAAAGTGAAGAAGAAAAGTAAGAAAATGAGTCTGAAGATCAGTTTGACTAAGGTATTTAATATCAGAAGTTAGAAAAGATAAGATTTCTAAGAAAAGTGACTAAGAAAAGTAAGAAAAAGAGTCTGAAGATAATTTGACTAAGGTATTTAATATCAGAAGTTAGAAAAGATAAGATTTCAAAGAAAAGTGAATAAGAAAAGTAAGAAAAAGAGTCTGAAGATCAGTTTGACTAAGGTATTTAATATCAGAAGTTAGAAAAGATATATTTCTAAGAAAAGTGAATAAGAAAAGTAAGAAAAAGAGTCTGAAGATCAGTTTGACTAAGGTAATTAATTTCAGAAGTTAGAAAAGATAAGATTTCTAAGAAAAGTGAATAAGAAAAGTAAGAAAAAGAGTCTGAAGATCAGTTTGACTAAGGTATTTAATATCAGAAGTTAGAAAAGATAAGATTTCTAAGAAAAGTGAATAAGAAAAGTAAGAAAATGAGTCTGAAGATCAGTTTGACTAAGGTATTTAATATCAGAAGTTAGAAGAGATAAGTAAGATATATTTCTAAGAAAAGTGAAGAAGAAAAGTAAGAAAAAGAGTCTGAAGATCAGTTTG